>CAIGRK010080897.1:0-10218 GCA_903798315.1 Fraxinus greggii
AGTACATTTGACAAAATTCATGGTGTCGATATAATTTGCCTTGACAAAATTCAGAATAATGGTTTCGAAATGTCCAGTGTCTTCTCCATCCTGAGCCCAATGCAAAGTAAGTACATGGAGTGGTGGGCCTGTTCCTGGAATTGCGCCAGCCCATCACATCATACAAAAAATGATTGAGTGAGTTTTAGATATGGGATGATTTCGTAATTAAAAGGTTTAGTTTTATCGATTTCAAATTTAAAAGATTATGTTTAAAATTTCAAATTTTAGAGTTTTTTAAATTTTATTTATAAATTAATTAATTAAATATATTAAGACCACAATTCCATATGATTTGGTCACAAATTCCATATAATTGGTACAAATCAAAATTTTCATATTTCACAAATTATTTTACAGTCACGATTCAGAAGTTTTATAGGTCACAATTTATTCATCGATCACAAATTAAAAATTTATATGTCACAATTTATTCATCGGTCACAAATCTATTAAATTAATAAGTCTCAAATTACAAATTTTATACGTCACAATTTTTTTTAGACAATTCAAAAAATTTATAGGTCACATATTACTTCTCAATTACAAATCAAAATTTTTTAGGTCACAGATTATTTATTGATCACGAATTGAAAATTTTATTGGTCACAACTTATTTATTCATTGCAAATTATCAAATTAATTGGACACAATTAATTTCTCGATCACAACTTATCAAATTATTGGTCCCAACTTATTTTTCAGTCACAAATCAAAAAATTTATAAGTCACATTTCATATCTCGATCACGAATCAAAAATTTTATAAGTCACGAATTATTCATCGATCACGATTCAAAAATTTTATAAGTCGCAAATTATTCATCGATCACAAATCAAAACTTTTATTGGTTACAACTCATTTATTCATTGCAAATTATCAAATGCATTACTCACAATTAATTTCTCAATCACATTTTAATAAATTGTGAGTCACAATCACATTTTTTATATCACATATTATTCATTTGTCACAAATTAACCAATTATTGGTCACAATCAACCAAATAATTGGTTACAAACAACACCCCATCCCATCTCATCCCACCCACAACTACCGTCATCATCACCGTAACAACCACCCACCAACACCACCTCACTAGCACCGCTAACAACAAATCAGATCCAAAATCAACACTCCACAACCGCCATCACCTCACAGCCGTCGTCAACGCCTCCACCATCGCCGTCGATGCCACCACCAACATATCCAACCTATACTTCTTCGCAGACCTTTTAACAAGAAACCATCACGGTACCAATACCTCACCGCACCTCTCCAATTCCGCCGTCATCACCGCGACCAACCACCGCACATCGTTGCCGTCGATCCACCGCCATCATCAAAACCACCTCACCAGCATTGCCCGCACCAGCAAACGGATCCAAAAACCACGCATCACCACCACCTCAACAAATCCAAACGACTGAGAGCACCGCTACATTATCCAAAATCGGATCTCGTCGACTGTAGCCACAACGACATCATCGCGATGACTGGAAACCACCAACACCATTAGTACTGTCGAACCTTACCAGATCCAACCACACATCAGCACCACCACATCACCAAAACCATCACTGCTATCATAACCTCACATCACCACCATCTTGCCCGATCTAATCGACGGAGAGCACTGCGGCACTATCAACACGCCATTAGCGCTACCACGAACACCAACACCAGATGGCCACTATGTGCGGCGAACTCAAGCGTCGTGGAACGATGAACGACGATAGGTTCGCTGCTCACATCGATTGTTCAGTGCGAGTTCGCTGCTCATAGCGACTGTTCAGCGCGATTGGCTTCCCCGTCTCATCTGCACTCGTCGATGAGGAAAAAAAAATGGGTAGAAGAGAGTGAAAGAGGAAGACAATGGTCGGTGAAAAAGAGAGATAAGAAAGAAAATGAAATAAGAAATGGCAAGAGAGAGAATGGAAAGAAAAAGAAAGAAGAACTAAAAAACTAAATGGGTATGAAATTTAATTTTATAATATTATAATTAATATTGAATTACCTGATTTTTGTATAAACATACTTTAAATTTGATTTCTGTCATGATAACTTAAAAAATCTGGTTTTATGTAATTTCCATTTTAGATAAACTAAATGCTTTATAGGCGTTACAGAAAAATTATTATAAGATGCGAGAATAAAAAAAATAACTATACAATTTGTTTATATAAAATGAACTTCTAATTCAAGTGACATTAAAATCAGTTGGTAAAATCAATTTAAATAGTTGAGGAAGTCATTTAGAATAATCCCTCAATTCGTCCTTTTGATCTGAACTGAACTGAACATTCAACAAATACCATCATTTCCTCCTATTTGCTTAATATGCATTGAATATATCAATTAAAATTATTTATTATAGATAAGCTTTATGTCACTCCATTTATATTCTCCGTATCTTAATATTCATTGAATAAATCAATTGGAAGAAAACTTTAAAAATATTCATCTTTTTGTTCCAAAAAAAAAAAAATTATTATGAAATTAATTTACTATCAAATTAGGTGGAATAAATATCTCAAATGTATATTGATCATAACCAAATAATTGATAAAATAATTTGTGGTGATATTGATCAAATGATTAAATAAATCAAATATATATTGAAAATTGAAAAGACAATAAATCTGTCAAATATGGTTAAATAAATTAAATACATATTGAAAAACGAAAAATAAGTTAATGAATGTGTCAAATGTACATTTATTATAACTAAGTAGTTGATAAAATAACTAATGACAATATTGTTCAGATGATTCAAATGATTCATAAATTAAACACACATTGAAAAACGAAAAGTAGTGTATTATTGAAATAATTAAATACATACTGAAAAATGAAAAGTAAGGTATTATTGAAATAATTGTATAATAGTAAGAATAAAATCGTCAAAAAAATTATTATTGTGATATTTAATGTATTATAGATAATCAACTTTTTTTACACCCTCTAATTTTTACTGTAGAAAACTTTAAAACTTAAAATTTGGTCAAATAGTCATATGATCTCAATTACTGGCTTTGTATTATCCATAAGTTAAGAAAGATTTAATTGTTGGCTCCTCTCTCAACCATTACACTTTGGAGGAGCTTATCTTCTAAGAGATGGAAAATTCAATTTCATAAAAATATCAATCCATCAACATTCAAATTCAAGAGTAATACGATGCAGATTATTTTAAAATAGAATATAAAACATCAAAGTCAACTACAAAATACCATAACACGATAAATAATCTTTTAAAACATGTAGTAAAACATTATCGGAATTGATAGCGCTGAGATAAAAATAACTTGCATTTCAACCTCACTTATTGAATTTGTGCTTAGTCTCGCGTGGCTAAGCATTTCAATCAACTTCATAGCGTGTCATTTTGATGTCGATTCATGTTTAACAATAATATTTTAATAAGTTTCTTCTAAAGAAACAAATCCTCCCTCAAAGGGTTCCAAAAGTCAAAAAAAAAAAAACCTTGCACCTAATCACAATTTTGTTGGAAAGAAACACACAAGCTATTTACACGTGGATTGTAGGCCAAGAATTTTAGATTCAACGCGATCATTTGATAACGAATTTTTGTTAGCTAAACTACAACACAGCACAAACATTACTTATACTAAAATAGGTACTTCTTGAACAACCTATTTTCCACGCGATTTTGTGAATAACTCCCTCATTTGCTTGAACTTAAGGCATCGAAATAATTTTGGAAGAATGAGATTTCGTGTTCATTGCGAAAACCATAAACAATGAGAATAGGTTGAACTTCAAACCAAGAATGTGGCGTGACAATTAGCCTTGCCTTTGCCTTTAACAAGGAAAGGACAGTCGCCAAAAATGATGTTACAAATCATATACGTATAAAATGGGACGAGTATCGTATCTAGTACGGTCTGGTGCCATTTCTGTAAATTCAAAGTTCTAGATTCACAAATCTTGGAAGTACATTCGGCACACTATTTTCTCAGTGACTCATTCATAGCTCATCTTCCATTCTTCCTCCACTACCCCAAGCGAAATCTCCACCGCAATGGCGGATACCGCCCCAAAAGAACCGCCCTCGCTCGCATCCCCATCAACCTCTTCAATTTCTCCGACGAAACCGGTATCGTCTACCACCACAACCAATTACCTCCATCCCCGCCGTGAGCCATTCGAGCACGGCCTTCTTCCAATCCCCAAACTCATTTTCCCCGACGCCACGCAAACCCTTTCCCACCTCAAATCTACCCTCCTGACTGCCGATTCGTCAAACCGGGTCAACTCGGAATCCCTTGCCGGAGCTCTCCAGATCTCTCTTGACCATTCTCGGCTTATCCTCGAAACGCTGTCTTCTGTTCTGCATAATGACTCTGATCCTTTGGTCAATGCCAAGACTTCTCAGGAGATAGATTCGATTGGAGTTAATGTGTTTGATTTGCTGGTTTATTTGTATATACAGAGTTATAAGAGGTTGATTCCTAAAGGGCACAAGGATTCTGCTGCTGTTGCTGATGTTTGGCCCTCCACCTCTGCTTTTGACGGGTTTTTGTCCGCCCTTTCACCATTACAGGTGTCAAATTTTAGTTGGAACGTGTTATGCTTTTCGATTCGATTCGTTTTGATTTTATTTTATTTTAGAGTTTTCTGGTGCATTATTGTTGAATTTGGGTGTTTGACGTGGGTTTAGTTCGAATACAGTATTTCTTGTTTTATGGCTGTTTCATACCTATAAGAATGCGGTGCTATATGTAGTGGACGAATAAATGTTATTGCTTTCTGGATTAAAATGCAACTGGTTCATTAATTATCTTTTCAGTAGAAATCATTCAGAGCATGTGTACATACGTAATAATATAATAGACTAATACTTGTTCATGATTTGGATGGGCGTTGAGATTTTTCATGATTTGGATGGGCGCTGACATTTAGGATTGAAATGCGTTCTGTCAAGTCTTTTGGTTAGTTTTAATTAATGTTTTGAGTATTGACTTGAATATTTGCTCTCCATTCAACTATGTTTTCAACTGCTGCCCCAGTACGAGGTAGCAGTAAGTTGGTGTTTTAATCTTAACAATAGTAATTATGGCTGTTCATAGTTGCTGTATTCAGTCATTATATTTTGTAGTATTATCACTGACAAGTGTGGTTCAATCTGTTGCAGCTTGTGCGTAGCAACAGTCGTCGATTTATGCCATCCCAGGCTGATGAAGAGGCTCATCAGCTGTCCTATTTGCAGAAGCACCTGGGAAATATTGTATCCCTTTTGGCAGACTCCGTAGATGGGGAAGCGGAAGACTCTCTTGTATGTAAATTTTTTGCTTGCCTTAGCCATTATGCACACGAGGCTAAGCTTCCATAGGCCTATTTTGCATTTGTTATGTTAAAAACATTTTTATTTAGTTTTGGAACTGGTCTCATTTACCTATATTGAACAACTTGTTGCTAGATTAGTTTTATTCTCGGCAATATTCCTGTTGTTGGTGTAAGTTACCACATTTTCGTGGTGCCATATGTTCTCACTTTGAATTTGTGTCAGCTCGAGCTTTTTACTGATATGCTGATTTATTCTCTGTGCCAGGTTGTATCGATGGATAAATTTGAGCATCTTGGATTTCTGATTTACTTTGGAGAAAAGGGATCCGAGATAAGCCCCTTGAGCCAAAATTCTCAGTTTTTTGCCAATTCAGATCCCGACATGCCTGCTGTTCCTGTTCCTGCATCACAAGTTCTCGGTTGGCTGCTACAAAATGTATCCTCTACACTGGAACATATTTCTGAGAGAATTTCTTCAAAAGATATTGGGCCAAGCAGTGCCTGTGATCAGGATGTTACGATGGCTGATGTCAGCACAAGTTCAGCAAAGCCCTTAACCAGAGGTCCAAGCTTTATTGAGGGGATCTCTAAGTCATCATATGTAAAGCAAGCATCTGATTTTAACGGCTCTTCTGTAAAGGTGAAAATCTATACTTTTGTGCCCTTCCTTTTCTTGATTTAGTAGAAATTATGACTTGTAAACCAGTTTTTATAAATATTCGGTCTCATTTCAGTTTAGAAAATCAGTTTGCAGGCCAATGTATGTGTTTTCAGTTGTCTAGATAATTATGAGCATTGAGGTGCTTAATGAATTTTAGTTCTATGGAAAACCCAAGCTGAAAATGAAAGTACTTTTGGATTTGTTTTGTGAAGCTTTTAGGTATCTTGTTGCCTTGATCAGATGAACCGAGCTGTGCTGAAATGGAATTAGCTCCACGGGAAGTTGATGGTTCCCATTTTTTTGGAATCTGTTATATCATCCATGCTATGAAAGATTAAGATAGAAAATGGGTGATGGGTTTGTCTGGCATTGCTAATTTTCCGTTTCTCTAGCAATCTCGATCTCCATCTTAATTTCTAACAGAAATGGAAAAAAGGTGAAATTTATCGAGTTAAGATGGACTGTATTTTACGTAAAAATGCGAAATGCTCAAAAACTGAGTTAGATAACTTACTTTCTAGCCAATGTTGCATCTGATCTATTTGCATTGGGAAGCAAAATTGATAATGTATCCTTTCATTACTTTTGCTCTGGGCATGCACATTTCAAAATAAAATTTACTCATGTCAGTGCAAGCAACTTATCTCTTGATCTCGACTCAATGTTTGCAGGTTGTAAATTGTCATGAATCAGTAATTTACATTTTAGCACCTCTGAGATATGCAACAGTCTATGGATGCTCTGATGCGACTATTGTTCTGGGAGCCGTTGGCAAGGTACTGATATGGTTAATTCTTAATAACACAATTTCTTTTGTACCTAGCTGGACATTAATACTCTAATTCAGGTACGTGGTTTTGAAGCTTGATATAACATGTGGTTTTGTCATTTCTGTTTGTACCGGGTGCACATGATTTTTTATTTTTAATACAATTCATTAGAAGAGTCTTAGAGTACACGTGGAATATTTTTCTCCTACAGGCTGTTAGAGTGGAGCATTGTGAACGCCTTCATCTGATTACAGCAGCAAAACGTATCTGCATTGCCAACTGTCGTGAATGTCTATTCTTCTTGGGAGTAAATCAACAACCTCTAATGGTTGGTGATAACCATAAATTGCAGGTGAGACTCGCTTCATTTTTTTCTGTGCACATCTCAGCATCATGCTAGCCCTGCCTCCTATTTCACAATTCCGCAGGCTAAATTTTGTTGACAAGTGGTGCTAATTCTAAAATGCATGGAATAATACAAAAGTACCCGTTTCACCTTACCCCAAAAAGGGAGGGTAAATACGAAGGAAAAAATATCTTCTCTTCACACACATCCCAGTTGGTGACACTACTTATTCTCCTGCAGTATCCTGCTTGATACCCCCAGGAAGTTGTCTGGAATCTGCATATAGTTTTTCTGCTAACACATTTCTTACGTATCAATCTGTCTCGATCTATCCAAACATAGTTTTGAGCCGAAACGTTCAATGGTTGGTGAACTTGTATTATGTGTCATATTCCAATGAATATTAGCGTTAAATTTCTTCTCTCTCTTTTGTTTAATTTTCAACAGGTAGCTCCATATAATACATTTTACTCGAAATTGGAGGAGCACATGAATCAAGTTGGCATTGACCCTAGCATCAACAGGTGGGATGAACCTGTGGCACTTGGAATGGTTGATCCCCATGACTCATTATCTCATCCCGCTGGTGTCTTGGATGTTCAAGCTGAATCTGCTACCTGCCTAGACCCAGATCAGTACACTAATTTTTTGGTATGTGCTTTGTTTCACGGAATATCTAGCTCCTCAGATGTTTTAAATGGATTTAACCTTTGTTGATATGTTAATTCATTTATCATTTGTATTCTACACGAATGCTCACAGAACCTTGAATCATCAGTGTATAAACTCTAATCTTTTGTTTATATGATGTATTGGCCCATATAGATATTTGGGTTATCATTGATGTCAGCTTTTCTCAAGTTTTTAGAAGTTTCTGCTTTAATGTTCATATGCTTCACAATGTGCAGATTCCAAACTGTTTGGGAAGTGAGCAAGATGGTTCCACAAAAGATAATCCGTTTCCTTTACCTGATGCTTACCTGGCATCTCAACAGAGAAATGTATGTCCACTTCTCAATATTGCTCCTGCAAAGTTTTGAATATTTTAGCTCCCCTTACCCAATTTTCTGTTTTCTTTTTGTGCTTGTTTTATTATTGGGGGAGCGAGGGAGGTTATAAGGAAGGTTGTTATTTAGAATTTCAATTTACCATCCTTAAATTGTCTAAATTTCAAATTGTCTGATGAGTTATATTTTATTCTTGAACTTTCAGCTCAAAAATCTGGTGGAAGTTAAGCAAATTTTGAGGGAAACTCAGCTTGAAGACGGCCGGAAACGAGAACTATCAAGTGCTCTCCATGTATGCTTCAAAGACTGGTTATACGGTAATGTCTTATTCTATACTTTGTGTTATTCCATATGCATTGGTATATCCTATCCATACAGGATATAGGCATGCTTCTTGGACTTCGTATTTTCTTTTATTGTTCCTCAACGTTTGCTGTATTGGAAATCAAGGGTTAGTGCTATCTGAAAATGTGAACAAGTATAGTTTTCTGTACCCCCACCCCCAAAAATAACAATAATAATAAATAAGTAAAAATACAAACACCTCCACGAACATCTGATGCACAACCCAAATGGCAGCAGATGTTTCAGGATAGGAAGTTGACCTCTTAACTGTAGATTAATCTAAAGCATAAATGATCTGAATTGAGCAGTTATAATTTATTTTCACTTTCAAAGTTATTGCTTGCTTTTCATACTTTGGCAGATATGATCATTATTTAGTTGCCGTGGCAATAATTCTTATAGTACCTGTTCCCTTTTTGAGTTGTAGTTGGAAATTACCTGTTCTCTTTTTGAGTTGTAGTTGGCATATTTTTCATTTGTTCTGCAGATGATTATGCAAATGCATGTACATTTCTCCTACAAGGCACTAACTTGCATTATGAACACAAACTTAAGGCTGCAGCTAACTACTAAAGGCACGTTTGGTGCACATTATTAGACAGAACTGGGCACACAAGATTTTATCCTTTTTTATAAACCTATACTGTCCAACCTATTAAACATGCCACAACTTTCTCATCCTTTTCCACGAGAATCTGTTCCATATTATTCATTATATGTTCTTATTCGCAATTTTATTGTTACATTTGAAGAGGGAAAAATGGTTACCTAGTAAATGTGACTTGCTTTAACACTTTCCGTTTTGCATGAGTTGACAGCGTCAGGAAATATACGGCAGCTATACTGCTTACAAGGTGATTAAGCTAGGCTCAAATTGAACCGGAAGGATGAAGTTCAAAGTTAAAACTTTGCTTTGATTCAACCATTGACCAGTTCAGGTTCCTCTTGCCATTTTTGTTGATGCCAGAGTTGGAGGGCAGTTGGAACTTTAGTACTACTGATGACTTAACTACATCAAGTCAGTTCAGACTTTTATTGTGCAGATTGCTGTTAGAAAAACATTTGCTTACTTGCAATTGTATTTCGGTTGAATAAATTTGTAATATCTTTGTTTCCAGTTATGTTGTGGAATTCAATTAGAGGATTTTTTTGCAGGATCTAAGTGAAATGTGTTCTTATTGTTTCTCCAGAGTCTAAAAATTCGGACATCGTCAGATATACATGCAGATTTACTGTCAATCTGCCTAGTTTTTTAAAGTCCCGGGGTGCTATAACGAGTTTTGTATGGTCAACGCGGCCCAGCCCAGCCCAATGTATATCACTGTTCAAGATGAACCCATAAGTGGTGATGTTTCACGATTCACTTTGATCATCCAGACCCTTTGTGTGTTGTATAGTTGACGCGAGATCTTACTCTTTGCCTCGTGAGACGGATATCATGAATCTGCCTTCCACAAAGTCAGGATTGGTAGATTAAGAGCCCTTTCTTTTTTTAATTGGTAAATGTAAATTTGTATCAGTCAAAATTAATAAATAAGTATTCCGGGCATATTTGGGCTAACAAGAAATGAATTGAAACAAGAAAATATAATGAAAACATTGAGAGTTCTCTTGATTCTATAGGTGGTGATGCATGGTCATTCTTGGTGGAGCATTACGCCTGGTTATTTCCATTAACAAACAAAAACCCAACATATGAAAGATCTAATGATCCATTGTTAAAAGACTCGAAATGAATTG
>CAIGRK010080927.1:0-14522 GCA_903798315.1 Fraxinus greggii
CTTAAAGTTTGAAGACGGCAAGTATGTACCTTGTCACTACCGTAGCACTCCTCCTTCAGCTTATCCCAAGCTTCTTTTGCCTTTTAGCTCCCATAATTCTCGGAAAATAAGTCTCTATCAAGCTCATTTGTAAAGCAAGTAATGCTAGATAATCTTTTCGTTGATTCTCTTTAAGTTCCTTCTTTTGTGCAGCAGTTAGAGTGAAAATGTGATCTAGGTTACTATATTTGTCATTGACAACATCCCATAAATTTTGCGCACAAAAGTAGGTCTTCATTTTAATGGACCAGAAATCATAGTTGTCTCCATTAAATGTTGGGATAGGAATTGATGAACGGAAAGCGTTAGCCATAGTATATGCTTACGCCCAATATCAATCGAATGAAGCTCTAATACCACTGATGATTTTTTACATTTAGTAGGAAAAATAAGTAAATTAGATAGGAAATGTTTTGTGGTTTATGTGAAGTATATTTTGTAGGAAAAAAAAATGTAAGGAGTAATTTTAAATTAAACAAGATAATTGAAGGGTGAAAATTTAATTTATCGACAAATAGAATTTTACAATGGCAGGAGACTATAACTTTTACGATGGCTGGAAATTTCTTTTTCACTTGCATTTCATTTGAATCCACTACTACACATTTATAGGCACACATAGGCGATGGAATTAATTCTAGAGTTTTCTGATTTTTCCTTATTTTATTATTTTGTTTACTTGTTTCTCAAGGCATTCTAGGGAATTCTAGTACATGCAAGTTTCTAGAATATATGCACCATTAATTAATAGGGTCCCAATCAAGCATGATCTTCACTTTAATTCCCAAGTATTCCATGAATAAACAACCACATTCAGAAGTTGGCAAACTCGGAAAAAACAAAGAATAAAGAAGACAGTGAGTAAAATTGAATTCTGAATAACGATCCTGCAGAACAATATAAATATATTTTTCAAGTTGAAATATGTCATGGTGCAGGTTATAACTAAGTCAGTCAAGGATAAACATGCTATCGAAAATTCGAATATCCCTATGTGATTATCATGACAAAGTGCACTAAATGAACAGAGAAACAAACATAATTATTGACATACAGTATGGACTATGGAGATTCCTTAGGTTGTACTTTGCCATAGATGCGAACAACAAAATAGGAATTATATGCAATATCTCTACCCAGCATAAATTCTCCAAATTAGAACTCAGAGAAGACATACAGGAAAATATGTCTAACAGAAGATTGTGAGCAAACATTGGTAAGTGGAGATGGCCCCCCATTTAGGATAAATTAAAGGAATGATGTTTTAGATAGTTAAGGAATGCAATACATAGACGAAGCTTAAATCCAAAAGAGCAACGCATTCTCAGTCGAGCATAGTGTGGAGTTCCATTTCCCAGAAAACTTCAGTGGATAGAAAAACAGAATCTTTCTAGGAACATTTCAAGAACGCAACTAATAACTTACATACATGCCAAACTCGAAAAAGGCTAACCTTGCCAATCAAAACAGATTTAGCCTTCTTGAAACTTGCAACAAGCTTTTCATACTCCAGAGCAAGCGTTTTACAGTGCCCACACCTGCATAGGAACACTATATCATATATACCTTCAATTTATCTATACCTAAACGGAAGCAACAAGAATTATGAGAATCTCAACAAACACAAGCAACTAATATTTATTACTTTCAGTCATTCCCTCACCACAGAAGATTTATATAATTGAAAGGGTGAAAATTCTCGTCTTGCTCATAACAAAATGAACATGTAGATAAAAACATATACCCCAATTTACTTAAAAAATAGAATCGAACAATCAAAATACCAAATAAAAGGGTCTATAGAGAAATGATCAAAACTCTGTAAAACTCAGATCTAGATCGATCAAAATGAGCTAAAAAACGAAAGATCTAGTAAAATACAAATAATTGAATCACGATCAATCCAACCAGTTATATACACAAATATACATGAATTTAAATTCATAGAAACCAGTATTTGAAAACATGAAGTGGCTCATACCAGGGTACGTAAAACTCAACCAAAGCGCCGCAATCTTGGCCCACCTCTTTCTTGAAGTTGTCCTAAGTGAGTATTACGACATCTTCTGCAAAAGCCGACGCAGACAAGAACAATGCTTGATGTATAAATGGGGAAAACGAAGTAAGTAAAGAGATATCGCGTGATGGTGTAAGTAAAGAGGAATGGGAGATTGTGTCTAGAAATGGTGAATGACTGTCAAAAGAGAAAGAAATAAATTATGGACATCCCAAAAGTGGAAGTCCATCAAACAAAATTGTGTAATTTCCCCTAAATTTTCACCTGAGATTCTTCACCTGCATAACTGGTTTCGTATTAATACGGATCACAAGGCAAGCATCATTACTCCCATTTGTATCGCACTCGATTTTCACATCATGAACCTCTCCATTATCACCGAATTGTGCCTTTGTAGCATACACTTTCTCTCCAAAAATATGTTCTCTTCTGGAAACAAGTATTGCATTGGAAAAGGAAGGAATTGAACCTGTTTTCTTGAATGCTTCTTTCCTTAGATCCCCAATTACCAAAACCATCTCCATCTTACAAACAATTGCCATGTAATAACCCTCCACAGGCTCTGGCCCAGATCCAAATTTTGCTAAAGAAAGATCCCGAAACACTTCAATTTTACATGAATAGACCTCTAAACACTTTGAGCCCTTTCTTTTTGTAAACAAAGATAGCTTCACATCAACTTTGCATAAGTAATTATAACATAGATCTTCAATTTCAATACTAAGGCATTGACCCATCAAATTCTTGCTTCAAATGATGTTAATCAAATAAGATTTACCTAGCAATTTACATTTGTAGATGCAAGTAACCAGATTTTGAAAGGCTTTACTCACGCCNTTTGAACCATTGCTTTTTGTAAACAAAGATGGCTTCACATCAACTTTGAATTAGGTATTATGAAATTTATCTTCAATTTCAATACTAAGGCATTGACCCATCAAATTCTTGCTTCAAATGATGTTAATCAAATAAGATTTACCTAGCAATTTACATTTGTAGATGCAAGTAACCAGATTTTGAAAGGCTTTACTCACGCCTACACTTGAACAAGATGCATCAGCAACTTGAACCCCATTTCACCAAAACAAGATGGAAAAGTCCTCATGTTCAGCACATTCAAGAAAATCCCAGTTCAAGATTTAGCAAGTAAAACCTTTGCTTGGGCTATTTTGCAGTAAACTGCTCGACATCAAGAAATCAAATACAAAATATTAAAGAAAAGGGCAGGTGAAAACTTACCAGAGATGAATCAATGGAAGGTGAAATCAATAATCCACAAAAAAAAATTAAAAAAAATAAACCCAGATGAAAATTCAAGAAGTTATGTGATCTATGAAGTTTTCTGGGGTAGTGCGAGAAGTGGGCATTGTTTTTAAGGTACAAGGAATCAAACTGTATTATAAGAAAGAATAAGTGAAGTCCAAGATTAGAGGCAAATTTTGGGGCAGGGAGCGGGATGTGTGTGGGGATGGGGGGCTAGAAAACAGCAGAATAAAATCCCTCTGTGCTTGTTCGCCGTTTTTCAACACAAGACTGTTTCCAAAAGTAAGAAATTTCATTTTCACTTTCCTTGCAAAATAATAGTTTTGGACAAAACTCGCAAATCGAATCGGACCAAATCGAACTGAATCAAATCAAACGATTCTTCTTAAATTAAATATCCAAACAAATATTTGAACCGAGAACTAATGAGTTACGTTCGATTCTCGGTTCTAAAACAAGAATCAAAAAATTAATTTATCCCAAACTCAAAATATGATTTTCTTATTTCTAATTTCCAGCCCCAAGTCCAATTAATCAAATTGACCTAAATTTTACTCAAATCTCTTATTTTATCGTAGTGTTGAGTCTGTAGAAATCGAATTTAAAGTCTCTCTTTATTATTGTGAAATCGCTATCTTCTTCTTCCTGTGATTTTTAACTGTCAAAAGATATCTCAGGATTGGACTACGTTATTTTCTAAAAGATAAAATTGAACATGTCATGTCGTCGATGGGCAAGTCTTCTAGATTTAGTTGAATTAATGTGACGTTATTGTAAATATCAAAAAAATTAATTATTATATGAAACCCGATAACTGAATGGAACCGAACGGTACCGAAACCGAACTGTTCGATGATTAATTTGGACCCGACTGTTCCATTTGTTAAATACCCATGTCTCTTAGAGCCGAACCCCCATCGAACCATGTCGAACCCTACTGCAAAACAACAGAACTATAGTCACATGCAAAAGAACTGTAATATTGGGAGAATAAAACATGAATTGAATGAGCTTTGCAAATGAAACAAACCAAATATAAACTAATAAAAAGTAGCTAATTATAGTGCAAGAAAATTGAGTAAAACTTTTCTTAAATTACTTAGATGTCAATTTTTTTTAACTCCTTTATTAACGAACTTATTAAATTAGAAATTCAAATCTTAACTTAATTGCTAAAATACTAAGAAGAATCTTGTAAAGACGTTCTTATTCTTTTTCACTGATTGTTTATTGCATCAGAAACGTCACTGTCAAAGATTTGCATTTTGTTTTCATTGTAAATTTTAGTTGATGAAGACAAATTTGTGCTTTTCACTTTAAAAAGTTATATTTTTTTATGTCCTCTTTTATCTTTGTCCAGATTTTCAGAAGTTCTAACCATGATGGATCGAGAAAAAAAATTGTAACACAATACCTCCATTTCTATTGTCACTAATTTGTCGAAAAGTTTTAGGTTGGCACAAATACAATCTATCTTATATAACACAAAACCAAGTTCGAGAATCCACCTCAAATCCATTCCATTGAGCATATCCTTATTTCAAGCATCTCTTGCATTAAAAGGGGGGAAAAAGAAAAGAAAAAAAGTCATTTCAGTTAGACATCGATTTAATTTGACGTTAATATTTTAACCCATAATTCCTAGATATTTATATGCCTCACCATCAAATTGTTAGCCCTTGTAGAATTTTCTTTTAAAAAATGGATGTCAAACAAAATCGATAATGTGAATAAAACATTTTATAAAATTCAATAATAATACTGAAACAAAATAAAGTTCGGTGACCAAGTGACTATAAATGAAAAGTTCATTGCTATTAGTCAAATTAACCCTTCCAAAAAGTGTTGCTTGAAACAGAGAAAATTCAAGCACACTAAAAGTAAAAAATGTCTAAATTCAAACTCTGTTCATTTTTGCGATGCTTGTGGGCAACAAAAAAGCCATTGCATGCAGGCAACATAATTATAAGAAAACATTGACTTTAATAAAAAGTATGGTCCAAGAAATGATGTCAATTTGCCCAATTTTTCTATTTTTAAAAGAAACAATAGTGAGTGATTTACGTAAATTTATAGGAAAATTTTTATCTTACCTTTTGATTTGTGAATCATCCTTAAAGCATTTCTTGGCTTATTGAGGAAATATTTTTGTGACGATGACATCATTGAGAGTTCCATTTTATTTTTGAGATTTCTAATGAATCTTGAAAATGAAATTTGGTTCGATATTGGTGTAGTTGTGGCTTACTTCATACACACGTAAAGTGATTTGATTAGAGATAAGGATTGGTCGAGAGTTGATAGCTCATAAATTTTTATTAGTTTATTTTAACTAAATATTGTTTTTATCTTTTCATGTATGGCTTATATGATTTGCGAGAGGTATTAATTGTTATTAAAAGAGAAAATAGACTTGGGGTGAAATTTGGATTAAAGTCGCTTTAGGTTTAATTTATAGCATTGTGGAACTGTCTTTTAGATCAAATCGACTCGATGTCGTATTAGAATCGACAAAGATACTGGATTTAAATTTTTATCGTTATTCATTCATAAAATTATGCATGTAAAATACTTCGATAAGAAGAAAATAAATCGTTCATAAACTGAAGAAACGTGTTGAAGTCACATGAATTCTTATTCTTTATTATTATTATTTACATCTCCATCTTTTTAATTGAAGGTTGTTATCAAACCACATTTCACAACAAAAAACAAAGAGAAACGTCTTTTGCATTGACATCCCTCGTCCCAACCTATATCAAATAATAATCACTCAAATTTTACTTGCTAATAAAATCCACGATGCCTCACCCCCCTTTCTGCCAATGATCACACCATTTACTAGTCTTGCAAATTGAAAGGTATACTATGAATACTTGAAAAACTGATCTCCTAACGTTCGTGAACTATAATAAGAAATTGACCCGCGAACTGACTCCATGAAATGGACAAGCTAGAAAATTTTCTCTAATTATTTATGGGGTTGCCCACCCCGCCTAGTCCAGATCCGCTCCCATATTCTTATACTATATTTACATTCTCCCTTACATCTATTTTTACACAGTAAATCTACTTGTATAGGAGGGGATTGATCGAAAAGGTTTACAACATCTCACAATAGTGGGCCCCCACTGTGTTTAAAAAAAAAAAAATTACCACCCATCTCATGTGTAAAAGGTTGTCAACAAAATCATCCCTCCACCTCCTCCGCCCCTGTACAAGTAGCACGGTTCATTTTTACATTCTTCCACATGGTAACATCCACACTCTTGATTTTGAATGCATCCATCACATCACTGCACCGATTTTCTTTGCATAAGAGGAATGTCAACCAAGTTGTTATGTAAAATATAAGAAGGATGTGTATAAGACAAACGAGAATTCTCTAAATGGGTTGTTCTAACAAATCGTATCATTATCATAAATAATGTATACTTATTATTTTATTTTTGTTGCCTACATTCATTGAACAAGAGACTTTCAAAAAGTTTTGGTCCATTCAACCTCGTAATATATGTTAATTTATTATTTTTTAGAGAAATACAAATTGATGGCTTTAATATCTTAACATATAATTGGTCATACCCGCACTTAAATTATTGAATCTAATTCAAGTCTTGAATTTGCCTTTTTTTCAAAGCTTTCTTCTATTTTACGAATTCTCTGAAAGTTCTAGATTTCTAGATAATCAAAGTTAATGGCAAATTATTTTATTGGTGTTCAAACTGGCTGGATACAATTGGATTGTAGGTTAAATTACTACTCGACACGAGGCTCCTTTTGATTGGCCTGCAAGAATGCCCACTAATTTGACATAATTACGAGAATAATGATATTTAGCATTACCGATACTACAACAACATATGTAACACAGTTTCAGTGGATATTTTCACGACGACGTAAAGCATTTGATGAATAAGATGAGAGTAATGTTTTTTTTATCCCTATAAATAAGCCTAACTTGACATCCATCATAACTCAGCTGATTTTGATAAAAGTTAATAGAATATATGATTGAAAAATTGATAAAAGGCGTAATTAAAAATTATTTATTGATTTTGATTTCAATTTTATTAATTTTTTAACTAAACAAATAGTGGCCAACGATGCAAACTTAGCAATTATTTGGATTGCACTGTATTCTGCTTGTATTTTAAAGTTTAAGTAAAAAATTAATTCTAACACCATAATCAAGTTATTATTCATACATATTTGATCTGTTTTTAATAGTGTTCTAAAAGGCGTAATGCATGACGATACGTGGAGGTCAAGCTATGGGCTAGGTGAGGGCCGTAAAAAAAGTATAAAAATGTATTTTCTAATTTTAATATTATTTTAATTTTTAATCAATCAAAAAATCATTTAATAATTAAAAATAATACATATCAAACATCTAAAATAGATTTATAGAAACTTTATACATTTTTTCAAAAGTTTCAAAGAAAAAGATAAGTTTCAAATATAAATCAACCTTTAAGTTTTAACATAAAAAAAAATTGTAGAAAAATTTTTTTATAAAAAAAGATGATACTGCGCACCTAGCGGTTAACCATTGTCATTGACCACTAAATAATGCACCAACCCACTTGACTCTAATTTTAGGATGGCAAAAAATTCAATTGATTCGAGACCGGTAAAGCCTTGATCTGTATGAGTCAAGAATTCCTCATCTAGTGGGGTTGTAGATGCGGAGACAGGTATCAATCGATAAGCCTAACCCCACCCCATTCAGTATTATTTAAAAAAAAAAAAATTAAAGACAAAAAAATCAACATAAAATATTAAACAAGACAAATGAGTTTTTCACCCAACCAACCCTAAACACGGGACAAGGGGCCAAAAGTGCCCCACAGGGCAGGGTCTGCCCCAAATTAGCCACGTTGACATTCCGACAGTCGAAGACGTTCAATTTTATAAAACTGTATCAAATGAATCCATCAACTAAGTTTCGAGTTATTGTGAAAATTCTAAGCATCAAGCCGTCAAGTTCAGTGGAAGAAAACATGTGATTATTTCAAGTTAGTCTTTGTTCTTCCGTTTCCATCAGAAACTTTAGTGCCTGCATTTATTGGTAACAAAAAGTGAGACTTCTCAAGTCAATGATACCCACAAATCAGAAGTATTTAACAAATTTATGTTCATACAAGTTACAACCCTCTATGTTTTACTCGAGCAAAGTCATACATTTCTTGGTTTAAGTTACATTAAGAAAAAAATATGAATAAGACTACTCGTACATAATGAAGTCACATAATAATTTACATACAGATGAGATGAGATGTTAAAAAGAGAGGGGAGAATTTTATTTTTTTTAATTTGGTTAAAGAAATTCTGACCAAATCATATTTCATCATGTAATGTATATGTAAAACATTATGTACATGTTGTACAATTGGAAAAAAATAAAGTTAGTATTTGTAGGAGGAAAATTATAATGAAGAGGACTAATGGGTCCTGCATAACGTGGGCTTAAGTATTAATTGTTAATTTATTATTAAAATTAATATTTGACTTTTATTTCAAATTATAAGTAAATTATAATGAAGTCCAAACAAGCACTTATTATTCTTGATTAGGATGAGTTAAGGAATAAAGATAGAGGTGTCAAAATGTGCTCAAGACAACCCAGTCCCATCAGAGCTCTAGTGGTCCACGACCCATGTGTGAACTAATCCCACTCGAGCCTTTATTAAAAGAAAATGGAATGGCTACCTAGGTTCCAACCCATAAAAATACTAAGCATAAAGACCTGGTACAACCCACTTTACCTCTAGATGAACTCTATTCCATTATTATCGTGGTATTTGTTTATAGTAAGCGAAAGCAATGGATGTGAATCCATTACCAGTTTCAGAAGAAGAGATCATAATAAACGAATGAACTTACAGGATTAGGTTTTCTGCATCATTTTCTCTAAACACGTGCATGTTGACCTCTGATTTTGACATTCTGTAAGACAATTCTCACGCTTCAAAAAGACACTATACAAATTGACTCTTCCAACTCTAAAGATTCACCAAGTCCAGTGAACTACTCGATTTAACAACCTTCAGATGTAACCAACCCTGCCGCTAAAGAATTCCTACAGCAATTTTAATCAGAATCTCAATCAGAAGTATAGCGTAGAGTGAATCCCTTTTTCCAACATTGGGTATTGGCCAAATGTAATTGCCATATATGCAGACAAACCCTAATGTCACTGAGTTCTGTATAGTTAGTGTTCACTTGAGATATTCTTATAGAACGCTATTGAGGGAGATCTGCCTGAAGTTGAGCGCGTATGCTCGTGAAGGTGAAATGTAACTTAGTGTTTGTAACCTACAGTAACAGAGAGTTGCATGTTTTTATGAATGACTTGATTAACCACTCCAAACTAATTACGTTAATAAAACATTCTAACCCAAAAATTTCATCAATGGTATTGAATATAAACTATTCAAATACAGTCCAGGCGAAACAAGATGGATAAGTATACTAAAAGAACAAATGATACATCAAGTACAGCATATGAAAGAACGAATTCACTTTAAAGAAATGAAGTCGAGATATAACAACAGCTTTGTCTTTAGAGGTCAAATCACTCCCTAATCTGATATATCCTATTCTAAACTACAAGGGTGTAGAATACATGTCAAAGCTGTCAAATGTACATCAATACAAACTTAACAAAGTTTAGGAGATGCTGAACAAAGTTTAGGAGCATCTCCAGATTTATATCACTTATTATCTTGAAAGAAAACCATCATGCACTGTGGGTAGCAACTCGTGGATACTTCAATGTTTAGACAAGTCAGCAACCTTATAATCACCTATTCACTGAATCCTCCTAAGAGTGTTGACATAAGTGTAACTAGAAAACGACACAAAAAGCTTTCTGAACCTGCAATAAGAACCGACCAGTGAGAAGAAATCACGATGTATTTCAAACCAGTAACAATTGTTGTCAATCTACTTCTCTTTCTAACTCTTCCTAACCTCATCCAATCCCATCTTCCTGCCCCACCAAAACCACCCTACTACCCAAAAATTAAAATAAGGAGGCCATGAAGCCTTCTCCATTAGTCTTGCTTATGTTAATCATCTAAATAAAAGTCTAAAGTTTTGAGTATACAAACCAAATCCATTGGCTTCTGTGTTGAGCCATTGCAGCATAAGTCTTACTGGGATCTTCATTGAGCAAGCATTGTAATTGTCTACTTTCAAAAAACCAAGCAAATAACTTGGATAACCAGATATCAACCGGTCCACTGTACTTGCGGAATATGCTTGTACTCACCTGAAAATGATGAAAATAATAACCACGGTTTAGGAGCTTAAAAATATAGAAAATTTAAAACGGGAAGTCACTCGTGTTCAGGTTTCTCCCTCCCAATCCCAAATGGAGAACTTTCAGATTCTGTACTCTATATTGACAGTTATTGAATTGGCAAACAGCTGAACACAGAATATAGACAGAGGAGACAAAGATTAGCTTACAAGCTCCCAGGCTTTGAGAGGTCTTTCTGAAAAATCATGCAATAGCATTCTGCATTATGCACAAGGAAGAACCTAATTAATTATGTTTCTTAGTTTGATGTTACCAGCAACAATTACAGATAATTTCATAGTGCATCAGGTTTTAGGAACCACTACATAATTGAACTACATAAAATACAATAGAACCATATTGATCGTAAGTCCACATAAAACAGAGAGGAGGAAACAAATACATTTTTATCACAGTCTAAAGAACAGGAAAATAGACTTTCAGAACTTATTCAGTACTAAAGTAACAAATCAACAAAACGAGACTTCAATCCCTTGCTAAACACAAACATGACAAAAGATAAGGACAGATGAGAACTTACTGTACCGCTCGATACACGTCACTGTGGTTACAGTGACCAGAGACACCATAGTCATCAAATGTAATGATCTGGAAAAATTAAACAGCGATTATGTATTGCCAGATTAAGCATTTCAAGATAGAAACACAATAAATCTATTATTAAAGCTGGACATGAAAGACCTAAAATTGTGACCAGAAAAACCAAATGGATGAAAAAGCTAGCAGCAATATGTATCACTAAAACCATTTCTTACTGAGTCGATAGCGTGGGCACGAATTTCGTCCTCAACAAGTCCTGCTATTAGATTCCAATCCCATACTTTACCAAAACCATCCTAATCACAAGAGTCACATGATATAAGTACCTCCATCTAAATCTACAGTGCAAAAAAACGAATCAAATTTTTGAGATGCTTCAAAAGGAACCTGCAAATTTGGATGGTCCAGAATCTTCACTTGCTGGTGAGGAATCTGTACAAACAAAATAAAATAATAATCATGTTACATGTACATTATTTTTGACATCATGGTTGACACTCTACCAAGTGGCTTAATCTACACCATTGATTTTGAATTTGAAAATTCCATCACCGCACCGACCCCTTCCACATAGGGAGAGATGTCACTTTGGATGTACACAGTGTACATCCAGCTTTATCCATAAAATAAATTTAGATAAAACAACCAATACCAGGTAAAGTTTTTACTGGAGACCACCGTCAGTGCCTATCTTCGAAATAAACTAGTAAGAACTTAATCCTAGTAGTACAACTTCAATAAAACAATAGGGCAGACACTTGAAACCCAAGCGCCATAAGCACAAAAAATGCAGATTATACAGATGAAAACCAATCGCTTACAAAACACCACCTTGAGTATTGTGGAGGCCAGAAAGAGTTCTTCTTTTCTAATGCTACCCATCCCATCTGCGTCCCCTTCACAAATTAAAAAAAAAAAAAAAAATTCAAAATCTTATGGAAATAAACAAGATCTCAGTTGAGTAAAATTAAAATTAAATTCCATAGATTTTCCAAAGCAGGAAATTATCCTAATCAACTTAAAAGTTATGACCCACAAAATGTAGTTTAACAGATCAAGTGTTGTTAGACAACGTTGATCTTTTTCTCATAACTATATTTTCATTGTTAATAATAAAAGAACCTTTAAAATATAGTCTGTTGCATCCAATAGAATTTTTGTTTTGACCCTTAAAAGAAGTTAAATTGACAGCTTCAATTATCTACATCCAAGGAAGCAATTTGTTTTACAAATGATTCTGATAAGCCCAAGCCCCCAATTAAATTCACTTACACAAAATGCAAGAGACCGAGCAAGCATATGAATAAGCTAACTGTATGACAGCATGGCATAATAGCAGTATCTAGAATAAAGCTAGGGTCACTCTTTGTGGTTAGAGGTTGTTAGTCATTTTGTTGGAAGTTGGTAAGAAGCAGGGTATGTGTAAGAGGGTGGGGAGAAAGAAGAAGGCAGAAAATGATTAGTGAGAATGAGGGGGGTCAGTCTTGAATACTGAGTATCGTTTATTCCATTCTATGTTTATTTTCCATTCATATTAAATACAATACAGAAAATTTCCAAAGTCTATCTTCTTCCATTATTTCTCTAATTTATGGTTGCAGCTGAGAGACAAATATCAACCTGGTGTTTAATCCTGAAACATCACAAAAATCAACCCATCATCCCATCAGATTCACATGCGCAGATATAGCTAATAACGACCTCCATAAATTCCATAGGCTTTTTCACTGAACACACTTGACGTAAATATCAGCAGAAAAGGCCTCGGAGATTACTTGATAAGCAATACGAAAGTACCAGTAATTTCAAATCAGATCCCATCATCAAAATTTTCAAATGTTAACAGATTCATTTTCCTTTATATATTGATCAACCGGAGACATGAATAAGATTGTAAGTTCAGGTTTTTTGAATGTAATAAAGTTGAAAATTTTCAAATCAGGTTAATTCTATAGACCCATTACAAAAGTGTTTGATATGATAAAAAGAGAAGTCCTATGATAATGGAAGCAGTATTACCAGTTGACAAGCATAGTATGTAAAGATTATGTCCCCTCGAAGTTAGGTAATTAATGGCTGGAGTAAAGAACCTGCAGAATCCAATACATGGTTTTACATATAAATCCAATATCTATAATGTTGTGTGGGCAAAAAGTGACTAAAGAAAATATGATAGAATGAATAATTTTCTGAATGGTACAAGCTCTTTTTAAGATATTTCTTAGTCTAAATCGGTCCACATTTGACTCTTTACTTTTTAAATTCTGTTTTTTCATACCGCACAAATGATGCCAACGATGCCCACCATGATATTGACCAGGAGCTATTGTCTTTCTTTTAGTACAAAATTAACATAATCAGTCAGTAACCATAGAAGACATGCTTTGTCATAAATGACAGCAACTAACCCATTCATCAAGGTCAATTACATGGATATTGTTTCCTTGTCTCGCTGATAGAGAACTACCTCTTCTTGAAGGTTCAAAATACCAACTCTTATACAAATTACTTCATATATTAAGGCACTAACATTCCTATTGTTTTAATGAGAATTCACCAATGCACCAAAGTAAAAATCCCAATAAACAAATAAATAACTTAATAAAATAAAGTGGGTATTTGATATTCAAACACCAGGCAGCAAAGTTCTATCATTAATGAAACCGGAGTAAAACATAAAATTTTGGAATTCAAACCTACATGGACTCATCATCAGGATGCGCAATAACCAATAAGACGTTTCTCCTTCCAAAAACACTTCCTGGCAGCAAACATACACATAATAAACATGAAAAAACTTATTTAAAGGCAAAATATCCATATCTACAAAGATATACACAAACATGATTCATTACCATCAGTTAAGAAAGCAGCTTTGGCATCGTGGAAGGATCCAAGAAAAATTTTGCAAAGAGAAGCGACCCAGAGAACAATTAATGATATGATGATGATTAGCCATGCCATGTAGAACTCTCCACCAGGAAACTAAATGACAATGTTGTAATTTACTGTTGATTTACTGAGGCATTTCATCAAACAAGTTTACTTCATGATTCGCCTGTCCCATTAAAACTAATTTCACTTCATGCTTCACCTGTCCCATTCAAACCATTACTATATGACTTCATAAATAATTATAGCGGGAATGATTTGTGTATGTGCAGGACAGAGCTTGGAAATTATTTCAGCGCAGGCGGGACTTAATAAAGATAAAAATAAAGAAATAATGAAGCAAGACAATAATATATTAATGCCTTGTTTGGTACAGATTAAAAGTCAATTAAAATTAAAAATATGGCCGTTGTGAATTTTCCTCATCTCACAAAAGTCAACAAT
>CAIGRK010080941.1:0-10329 GCA_903798315.1 Fraxinus greggii
CACTTTCAGTCATTTCTTGCTTCAGCCTTTCCTTTTCTTGCACGATATATGAAATGAACTCATTTAGAGTCCACTTCTCCTTTTGACAGTTGTAACTAACCTTGAATTTATTGTATTGTGTAGGAAGAGAAATTAAAACCAAATGTACGAGCAAATTATCAGATAGTTCAAGCTTTAGTGCCTTCAATTTTGAAGTAATATTTGACATCTCCATGATGTACTCCCAAATATTCCATTTACCTTTATACTCTAAGTTCGCCAAAAGTGTACTAGTTTTTGCCTTATTGGTTTTTGGAAAGCGTTTTTCAATTTCATCAAGAAATTCCTTGACAGTAGTTACCTTATCAGACACAGTGCCCCTAAATGATTTTGGAATACCACGCTTCATAATCATAAGACTCATGTGGTTTGAACAATTTCATTTATCAAAGTCTCATTTTTCATGAGCGGAACTTTTATCCGTAAGTACAATGGGTTGTTCAGACCTTAAGGCAAGGTCTAAGTCCATGTAGCCAAGAACAATTTGAACGTTCTTTTTGCAGTCCTTAAAGTTGGTTCCATTTAACACGGGAACAGAGTTACTGTTTGCAGATATTGTAGAAGCAGAAAAGTTAACTTAATAAAGAACAAAGTCAAGAAATATGATTACATTAGGATCCGTATTAAATAATTAATTAATTCAAATAATAATAAATCTCATCACGGGAGATCGAGCACAATATTGATATTTAGTCTTTGGAAAAAAATATCAATTTGAAAGTGGTACTCTTGGTGTAGTAATTAAATATTGACAATAAACTATGTCAAACAATAAATATATTTTTAGACCGATTTATTGTTCACATAAAACAAAACCTTACAATTGTCACATATTTATAACTATAGTTGTGCATGCAATTGGATCAAACATTTACCTTCCTTTGAACCGGTGAATAACTGGATGAATTAAAAATACACAACCTTCATAATATTCCAAATAAATTAATCTAGATAAGAGATGTTACTTTGATAATATGTTGCTTCAACTAATTTATCTAAGAAAATTAGTAATCCAGGAAAAAAAATTTAATACCAAGATTTGAAATTCACATCCCAAATTTTAAAATACTTAATTATGAATTTTTACTCTAAAATTCTTCATTTAATCTCTATGGTTTAACATGAACTGACTCTGATACTATTTATTGAATTTTTATGAAACTTGAACTTTATAAAATATTATAAATTGTCAAGGTCTTTATGTCAAATCACCAAGAATATTAATTAATGCGGCATATACTTTGATCCATTAATTTGTATTTTAAATAATGAATCTTGATCCTTAAATCTTGATATATTGTTTTTCTATTTAATTGCTTCAATCCTTTTTATTGATTTTTGATTGTGAATTCTTTTGAATTTTACTCTTTAATATGTTTTCTCTATTCATTCTTGTATTGATGTGAGAAACAAAGAACGAGAAAACTACTTATGAATGGGGTACCGTAACCCTATAAATAGTTTCCGTATATATTTGGATTATCGTCAAATACAATCATAATGAATCAGGTCTCTACACATATAAATTGGTCCACATTTTATTTAGATACCCCGATCTCAATTACTTAATTCTTTATTGGATCAATTTAATTTTGGACTTAACTTTTAGATAGATTTTATACACAATTAATTACATATTGCCAGTAAATTAAATAATTTCCCAGCAATATTGTGATTAGTGAATATTCAAAAACGATGTCTTTCATAACCGTGACTTTTCACAAATGTGACCTGTAAGTCGGCGATAAAATTTCTTCACAAATGTAACCTGCCCCCACTAAGGTCACAAACGCTCGTTTCAAGGTTTTCAATTTTTACAGAAGCAGGTTCTTGTTTTCTACTGCTGCGAACAGTCACAATTTTGAAGAACTTCCAAGTATCAATAAAATCTCATTTTTCCACTGTTTTGACCGAAAGGTGAATATGACGGCTGCGACGAGAGGATGGAGACTGCAACGATGAATTTCTGGGAAGTGAAATGGAAAATGACAATGTGTTTTTTTCTCTACCTTCTTAATCGATTTGAGATTTGATTCCGGTTACTGCGGAATTTGTTTGACGTATATATTGTACTAAAACTAAATAATGTTAATATGTATTTAGTAAATATTAATATACAAAACTATATATTTAGGAAAATCATATGATTATCTTGTACATTGATCAGTTTATCATATTTTGAGTGCGGAACTTCGTAAATTGACCGCTGATGAACCTTATTGGGAGCCGAGACAAATCAAAGTTATAAATCTAACTTATGACTTTTAAATTAAAACTCTTTATTTTTCACACTCATTTTTAAGCACATATTCACACATTAAAATATTCTATACGTAATATTCAAAAAATTTCCTTACTTTTTAACCACATATTCTTCAAATAATCACTATTCAAAACAGCATTTTCTTCCAATTTTTTTTTATAATGACCATTAGACTAAAGAAATTTTTTTGTAGTCTTTTTCTTTGAAAAATCAGGAGATAACAAAATTAGAAAATAATTTCTTATATTAGACAACTGATGCTATTAATAAATTCTACAATAATAGCATGACAAAAATGGCTAACATTCACAGCTGATATAATTGGAACCAACTAAGCAAATGATTGACCCATCTTATTATTCGAAAAATGAAAAATCCCTGAGTGGACGTAACTTCCACATTGAACAGTAAATTTTCCAATTATGCAATCCACACCTCAATAATGTAAACAAGTAAAGATATACAGCTTTCTATCAGAAGTTTAATCCCCAATACCTCTCGAAGAACAAGAATTTGTAATGTTTTCGACTCTTTGATTTAGCTTTTTCCATCCCCTTTTAATTTTTCGAGTACTGTCTGTTACTCTCATTACATCTACTTTAACTATGTGATGATCAGAAGTGCCTTTCGACGAAATCGCCGAGTAGGATCCAGGCACGAACATGTATGGCAGGCCCCGTGAGCCCAAAATGTAATCAACTCTAGTTCCATACTTGCATGTCCCCTGTACATCTGGATCAAAGAAACAAATACATTGCTAAGATTCATAAAGAGTTTGTCCAACTAAAATGTAAAGAACAAAATTAGATCATGGTATGCTTGGTAAGGTAGATTAGACAACACTAGACAGTGTTAAGATTAAGATGTTAAAATTTTATTCATTGTACAGTCCAATACGGTCTAATATTACATACCAAACAAGCACAAGAAGTCTTGTACCTTGGCCTTTGGCAATCATAACCACTGGTTCACATTCCCCCGGAAAATCTTTAGCATCGGAGTACTCTTTTTCTTTCAAGAATTTCGTTACTTCAGCTTTTGGTGTTGGCTTTCCCAGATCCTCGTAATACTGTTAGGACAATAACACGAGATTTATAACTTGCTAAATTACTTCATGAAATCAGATAGAGGAAGAAGAGAAACTCAAATTATTTACCTTTACAATGTTCATCCACCTCTCTGATGAATAATCTGATGCATCAAGAGAGTTGATGCCTCCTGCTAAAATATGGGGATGATCATTTGATTGGATTATTGCATTAATCTGTTTCATCCTCCAGTTTTCGTCTAAGTGATCAAGTTGGGTGCAGTAGAAATTTAGTTCCCCCGTCCAAGGCACATCAATTGTAGCTTTAATCACATTCCTGCATGAAAGAACAGAAATCTAAGAATAATGGTGTTCATCATCACTGCTTAGCAGTGATGTGGCATTTAGATGGCTTTTATCTTAATCAGTTGATGCCACATCACAGAGCAGTACTTGTTTAAAGCACAACATCAACAGGGTCAAGCTATTGAACACAGGGTCAGTAAATAACATGTTTCAGAACCTGAGAACCGTGCTTTAAAGGCCAGGATGTTTACAATATGAATGAAGTGGATGTGAAGATTGCTTAGATGGACATGCAGTCATACTAAAATTGATAAGAATTGAGAGTAAGAGCTAACAAACGGAGGTGGCATTGATTGAGAATAAATTAAAGGAATGACGACTTCACGGTCGGGTCATGTTTTGCAATGACATAAAGAGGCTCTCTTTCACAAGACGGTGGGACTTTGGTCGAGCAAATTAGAAGATGAAGGGCTATTTTATAATTAAAATGGACAGATGTACTTGCTAATGATCGAGTACCCTTGAATCTCCCTGTACATATATAGATAAATATAACAGAACCAAGAAGAGTTCATGTAACCGTCAATAAATTTACTGAGAATAAGAATTTCTTGTTATTGTTGTATCAGTAATTGCAAGCGAGCACATAATACGTATAAGCTGGAGCCTTAGGTTACATATGATTTCTACAACGTGTGCTAGGTTGAATGTCAGAAGCGAAACATAATAAAAAGAGAGTTTTAAACCTCCAAGAATACTGGAGAAAATGCTAAAAATCACCTGAAATCTTTATCGTCGTAGATTTTTTGAACCTTCCATTTCTTAATAGGCCATTTTGAAAGAACAGCATTGCCATACTCAGGAGCCCAGCTCTCAGCAAACACATAATTCATCCCCAAGGCACGAGCTAAATCGGATAATGGCTTCATCTCTTTTTCTTCCTCAGCCTTCACATCTTGTAATGCCAATATATCTGCATCCACTTCTTTAAGCACATCAAATATGGTTCTACTTCCATACAAACTCGCGTCGTTGATCCAATTTGCCACAGGGAAGCATATGGGAGACCTCAGGTGAGCCAGGATATTGTTGTTGAAACTAAAATTTGTCGATGAATCTTCGATAGCATTAAGAACCTTATTCTTTGCTAATGATATCTCATTTTCAGGAAGATTTATCGAAACTTTTGGTCTTGATTTAGTGAGTTTGTTCTCACTATCAGAACCATTGATCGTGGGGTGAAGTGGAGATTGTTTGAGTATGCTCTTGGGACAACCATTCGCGGACTTCAAAGGATTCTCAAACTTTGAATAATTCTCCTCTTCATGAAAGCAAACAACTGATTTCTCAACCTTAGGAATAGCAGGTGCAAGGGAGAATAAGGCCGCATTGAAAGTGGCAAGTCGAACAGGCCTCTGTAAAGAGGTGCCCCTCACTTCTCGAATTTCCTTTCGGGTTGCTGATTTTGTGTATGATTTTTCTCTCGTTTGTCCTTTTGAATTCAGGTTACCAAGCCTTCTGATTACGAGTTTAGGCCTCTGACGACGCCATATCAGCTGCCGTATCTTTGAGCAAATTCGTCGAAATCTCCGGCTGAGAACATACAACATCCGTTTGGTGCGTGAAAATTGTAAATGCTCTCTTGATGGCATGATTGGCTCCAATAAAAATGAGTGATCCATTTTTCTGCTGATCCTTGAAAGGTAATATATAAAGACACGGGCTTAACAAAAATGTTGACAATATAATATATTGACAAAAGAAACATCCCAACTGCTCCAAAGACTGAGGTGGAGATTGACTATGGAGAACATTATTGTTCACCTTTTTATGGCAACATAATACACCAACCCCGACCAATGAAACCAGGACTTATTTGTTACGCGTATAGGAATGATAGGTGTCAATATGGCCACTCGACGAGGGTCGCGGTCCCCTACATCCAGGCCCTACTCTGTCTGGCTCTAGGGGCATGGCAGTCCACAACACAGCACATAGCTGAGCGATGCTTCGTGGCCGGCACATTTTGATACCTCTCTAATGGAATTCAGAATATGAAAGCAGGGAAAGAAGCAAGCTTTCGAGGAGTCTCCAACACTGTGTGTTTCCATGAGAATGGAACACTGGAACCCTATAAATTAAATCAAGAAAATGTTGACCATGTATGGAACTGTGAAATGGTCATGCAAATCAATGTTCTTTCTACTGGATCCAGAGTGTAAAGGATTTAATAAAAAGTATCCACCTAATGGTGAAGGAGAATCGTTAAACCCCAGCCAGAGGTATAGACGTGTAAAGCCCGCCAGGCCTACCGAGCCAGACTCGCATTTTGCTATCGGTCCACGCACGAAGTCAAGGGTCCCAACAGTTCTTCTAATTTCTTTCGCTTGATATACTCAGAAATTTTAAAAATGAAATGAAAAGGTCCCATCCCCAAAGAAAAACGTACACGGTAATATTTTACCAATTTCATGGTGTTTTGTGTTGGATAATTGGTTTTCGTCTTATATATCAATAATAAGACTGATAGCAGATGCACAAATGGTCGATCCTTGGCCATTGAAGATTTTGCTAAATAGACTCTCAAGGAAGCTTGTTGGCAGCTTGTATTTGTTGGTTTCATTATGCCACCAATGCTCTAAAAATTCGGAAAAATAGCAAATTGTACAAATACCATGATTGTCAAAGTTATAACCAAACTACATTCGTGATTTTTTTCAATCAAACCAATCAGACGGGTTTTCACGACACTGCTAATTAGAATGCATAATGACACTGATGAGACAAAAAATCAGAAATATGTTGAATTCTAAAATAATATAATGAACAGATGATTGAGAGCTTCCTACAACAAAGGTCAACATAGAGAGACACCTCAAACAAAAAGTCAAATGATTCTTACCTACTAAAAAGTATTAATCTAATCCGGCAATCAAGCATCGTCTTCATGCATACCTAATTCCAGCGACTGGTAATTGTTTAGCTACTTTGACACACCTTCAATGACAAGAAAAATAAAATTCATAGGAAAAAACAAGGAATAAATTCAGATTATTCGAGACATAGTTATTTCGCTATCAAAATATACATGAAATTTGTGTGTTCTTGCTTCTACCTATTTGTCATAGAAGCATCGTGTTGACGAAAAATTGACATTGCTGTAGAAGTTACGCACCAAACTAAGTAAAATTTTAATTTCTCTCACTATGAATCGGACAATGCATCCAAAAGATTAGGAGGAGCGGCTACATCTTTTCCACCCTCGTTAAAAAGCCCATTTGAAGCATTTTCCTTTTTCAATTTTCGATCTTCAACAACAGATGCTGCTGTTTCTGTGCAGTAACTTCTCCTCATCTGATTAACAGGGTTTTCAGCCACAAGACTCCTGTTGGTCCTCTCAGAGAATGCCCAAACTGAAATAAATTTTGCAAAATATCAATTACACAAAAATAGTTAAACTATATGCCATACTTCAGGAAAAATAGAAGAATCTTTATATAGTAAGGCGACTATTCATCTACAGAAACCTGTCATTTATATTATTGCTTTAACAGTCATTTTTCTATGTTAAACCTCTGGCACTGTACATAGACAAATATTATTAGTTGGCTGAACCTCACAGTTCCATGATCCTTAAGAAATTGTTTCTAGAATATCATCATTTTAAACTTTAAAAGTGCGAGTACTTCAATCATGGTAAATAAACGAAGTTGTATGAAATTCTTTCTTTAGATTAAAGAATGGGGTAGAAAATTAGTAGCTGATCAAATTGATTGCCAAACCAGCCGCAATATCAAGTCAATTAAGTAGACAATCAATATTATCCTCTTCATATCTATATGATCAAATCACAAGCTCTTGTTAAGGTCTATGTAAAGATTTATACAGGAATTATGAGTACTCGTGCTTCTGTAGAGGATGGGTCTCAACTCTAATATATGAATCTGACCCTATCAGTTCAAACTTCAAACTACAGCATCTCAATTCTCAACTAAATTTCACTACATAACTATATTAGATAACACTTTACTGATTGTTGCTATATCAGAACAATTCTGGCATGAAATCAAAGCCATGACAAGATTTCTATCACCAAAATCTTAGCATATGCTTTCCTTGCTACTATCTTTGGAGTAATACAATTAGTGGATTGTTCATGAATCAAACTTTCTAGTATCAAATTTCTAGGTAAAGCCAATATAACGAAAGGTACATCAGCAAGGGCCCATGTGATTCTAGGAGCATGCTAGTAATTTGTTCTACAGACAACCAGAAGTATAAGCAGCATTAAAAACGTGGTCAATAAGTTCCTTGCACTTGGCGATTACCACACCTCTAAAGTGATGTAGAACAATGGAAGCTGCAACAGTAACAATAAGAGAAGCAGTGCCACGACCAAATTGTGGAATATAAACAAAGAAGTCACATATCTCACACTCCTTTGCAGAAAGCCCAGTTCCCTAACACACAAAACCAAAACATTATGTAACTTCCGTGAAGAAATCAGTGAAATTAGCAATATCATGCAAAACATATTTCCCCACAGGAAAAATAAAGTTTGAAGAGCTGTTATACTAGGTTGTGGCTTAAACTTTTAAATGAAGTGGGTGGGTCCATGGTTATAGATTGGGCTTTGTTCTCCTTATTTACGCCCAAAAAATTGGCATTAGAGCCATGGTTGTTGATCTGTAATCAGTCTTCAAGCATTTGCTTGTGTACCATTCTTGGTGTTTGACCATATTTATTAGGATTTGTTAATGAATTCTTTATTTTTCCTTTTTAAAGTTCATTGTTCTTCACTTCTCCTCATCAGTTCAGTTGCATCTGCCAGAGTTTGTCTGCATGTTCAAGCTCTTGTCGAATAGAATAGTCTTGGATTTGGTTGGAACAGAAAAATTCACCATATAAGGGGGACTTGCAGGCAGATTTGGCAAGACCACCCATTAGGGGAGATTTTTCAGGATAACAGTGCTTTGGTGTTGTCACGCGCTGGATAGAGTCAACGATTGAATGCCTAATATACTAGAATGGGCATAAAGTGCTCAAACTTTTAAATAAAGTTATTCAACATGATATAAAAACAAATGTAATGGATTCATATCTCACATTCACCCATGTAAATGAATTATCCACCTATTAGACTTTGATTGAAGAAAATAAGTCTCACCTATATGTGGCCCTATCTATTAACTTAAACTTTTACATCAACTGTTAAATATACCATACCATCAAACGATACGAGTTCAACATGGTATGTTCAACAGTTCCATAGCTTGCATGCACAAATCTGCTTTCTAGTATAACATTATTGGATTTATTATAACATAATATTTTAATAAATATTAAGATACATTAGTAAGGTCTATAGCAGCTGAAATTTTCCATTATATTACAAGACAAAGAGAGCTTGTATACAAGTAATGCAACAATGTTCATGCTTTAATAAATTTTCACCCTCACTTGATCACAAAAAAAATAAAAAAATCAATTTAAAATTTGGAAGCAGAAGGAAATCGTAATCAGTATCCTGTCGTTGACGAGAAGGAAAGCAGTGCTCTTCCTGAAAGGATGTTCATTCACTGCCACAACATTCTGTGATCTCCACACATCTATCCTCAGTCCCTCTCCTAATCAATGCAAACATTGCATAAATTGGAAAACATAAATTCAGAGCAAAAACTCGCAAGATTCTCATTCCAATTCATTCTGTAAAGTAAAATTACAGCTTCGCCTATTGCTTCCACAAAGAATCAACATTACATCCATATACCTTTATGATCCACCCTTGATATTGCAACATTGTTTTGATTCTATGCATCCAAAACTTCTGAAAATTTATGAAGTCTGCTTTCAGTAGCGACTGAATTCTATACACCCTAAAGTTTAAAACTTTATAACTTGCTAAGCATATTAACAAAATGGGTATCTTGTCAAAATGCAACCTCAAACTGTAACAAAATATGATTATCGACAGGGAAACATTCTTTACAACACAAGAATTGGCTTGTTATCAGCACATTCTAGTTACCATCTCAAAGTCAATAACTCGCAGGTCCAATTGATAATATATCGAAGGGATAAAAACATCGTNCGACTGAATTCTATACACCCTAAAGTTTAAAACTTTATAACTTGCTAAGCATATTAACAAAATGGGTATCTTGTCAAAATGCAACCTCAAACTGTAACAAAATATGATTATCGACAGGGAAACATTCTTTACAACACAAGAATTGGCTTGTTATCAGCACATTCTAGTTACCATCTCAAAGTCAATAACTCGCAGGTCCAATTGATAATATATCGAAGGGATAAAAACATCGTTCAAGTGTATTTGTACTTAGCAAAGTCAAAAAGTATGTTTCTTTTCCTAACGAGTAACAATCACATGTACACTCTCCCGCATATACACAAAAAGGCGGAGTGGGGGGCACCTTCAAGAAGGAGAGCGCAAGGGACAGGGAGTGAAAGTAGCGATAAGGGAAAGGAGAAGTGGATCCACGGCTCCCGAAGGCGTTGAAGTCGCGGCGGCCGACGAGATCCCCCGAAGGCGGTGGCGCTGCGTGTCATTGTCTCCACGTTGTGCCTCTTGGCTATGTTGTCATTCACCCTTTACGGAATGCTTTCGGCATTGCCTTAAATGCCGTCGAGAATCCCCCGACGAGAATTCGCTTGTTATCAGCACATTCTAGTT
>CAIGRK010081047.1:0-12986 GCA_903798315.1 Fraxinus greggii
TTCCAGAACATTTTTATCAATGACCGAGGATGCTGTAGGGGTAGAGAAACCTGACCAGCATGTATGGCCGAAGATATGAAAATTGAATTAGGCTTTTCTTTTGATTATCTTATTTTGCTGAGGACACCTTTTCCTTTCTTCTTTATAAATTTCTATTGATATGCTAATTGTATTATCTTGTTTTTTAAGGATGTAATACTAAAGAAGAACCAATCGAGCCTGTCCCAATACTGGACTTGGGAACATTCCCTACTGGAAGATGCATTCGGGCCATTCCTTGTTGAGGATTTCAGCCGGGACTACAAGCAAATGGACAGTGGTGCTACTTCTTCAGCTCAGCTGCTCAAGGTAAATTGTGTATGAATGAGTTTTGTCTTTAACTTAGATTTTCATTTTTCATGATATTACACATGCACAAATCACCTTACCTTCTGCCTAGTACACTAATGGATGTGATATCAAAATGAACTTTATTGTTCTACCATTTCGTTGGAGTATTGATTTTTATCTTCACATCGTCTTTTAATAGAAGTTATCAATACAAACCGAACAACCCAACCCAGGGTTGGGTTGGGTTGAGTTGGATTTCGAACAAACCGACAATGTTGGGATGGGTTTGGGTTGGGGCAAAAACCGACCCAACCCAACCCACGCGCACCCTTAGTATTTTCTGAATTATAAACGTAATATAATATTACCTGAATTTTTATTTCTTAATGATGCAAATATGAAACTTTCCATTAATTTTCTTCTAAGGATTGAGCTTGGTTCTATTGGGCTTTTTGATCAACTTCTTCCACTTCATAACAAATTAAGGTGTGTGTAGCAAAATTTCTATTGTAAGTTGTGTGAATTTTACGAATCAAGTGGATAATAAATTGATAAAAATTGTGAATCATAGAGTACGCGGAAATAAATATACAACTTGACCAACTAATTTCAATAACAAGCTTTGCCAAACATATACTTACGAAATTCTTCATAAGAACATGGTGGGTCCCTTTTTTTAAAATAAATTTCACATATCAGTACATTATGAAATACATTATTTACTGTATATATTACTAAGAATAGACAAAATAATAATAATAATAATAATAATAATAATAATAATAATAATAATAATAATAATTGTCTTTTCCCCCCCTCATTTGACTCGAGAAGGTTGCGCATCTCATCGTGACAATTCAAGATGACTAGTGACGTTTAGCAAATAAACCGAGCAGAGAAATTCTCATGTGAGACATTCGTTGAACCTGCATGCGAGTCAACTAGCGAGCGACCCATTTCTAATTTTATGAGTGTATGTGTTTTATAGAGTTTTCTTGTGCGTATGGAGAATCGAGATTCACAACCTATGCATGTACAATGCCTGTCTTGTGAATTTCGAGGATTGAGACGAACTTCATAAATTAGATCCCCCCAAATTGTAGTATGCATACAAAATTTATAAGTATGTTATGAAATCAATTGTTAACTTGTTAACTTAAATTTTAACAGTAAAAAAAATAAAAAAAAATTTATTATACAAAGAGATTTGTTATAATCAAATAACAAGTCGACAATGTCCTAACACAATCAGTTAAATACTAATAGTTGAGAACATAACACTTCAAATCTCAGCTATACAAGCAAAGCCCACATGCTATGACGCTATGTTATTTGATTGTAGCTGTTACTCTACTACTACTACAAAATAAAAAACTAGCACTAGGTTCTTGTGTCCTAAAGTAGAACATGTGCAAAGATCCACCCCCAAAGAAATAAAGTAAATGAAGTATGAGATGTACCAACGAAAATGACAAAATTTAATAAGAGAGAATACTATACGAGGAAGAAGACAACATATTATGACGAAGATATGCTAAATTATCAAAATTTAAAACCTGGAATTTGTTTCTTTTTTCGATTTAGAAATGAAAAAAAATCAATAAAGACTAAGTGAGTGTTTGGTGGGGATTAAAATTAAATTTTTAGTATATTGTTATAGAAGTTTTTGAAATGTGTGGTTGAAAAGTTGTGGGACTCATGAAAAATATGGTTAATATTGATTGTTTGACTTTGACTTATATTAAAATCTAATTTTAATCCGAAACAAACATGATATAAGTCTATTCTTGTTTGCCCAGTTAAAGAAAACAAAATGAGCCCCCTCTAATTTTGGGGCTTGAGGTGCAGGCCTTACTCGACTTGGTCACCAAGATTATTTCTATAGCATTGGTGAGTAAGGAAAATGAATATTGTTATCCAGCATGAGTGGTGTTGAACATCAATCCATGTGTCGACGTATTATATGTCTTGTTAAATAAGCTATAATTCCTTATATTTAATTGAGCATCTAATTTAGTCACTGTTTGTCTACCATTAATCTAAAACAATGTTTGTTACAGTAAGATTCTCCACCACACATTCACCCATTAAAATATTCTACATACAAACCAATAAAATTACTTTAAATTTCAACAACACATTCTCCAAAAAATACTATTCATTTCTCAATTTTCTCCCAATGATGTGAGAAACAAACCCTTAATGACACGAGCGTTGCCACTTAGACTAATGTTAAATATCAATTGTAATAAATAGCATTACTCAAGGAAGACGGGTGAGGTGAATGTGGGGCATTGCATGGGTGCCTCGAGACACCATATAACTATTTCATGCTTTTTTAAAATCAAATTTCATCATTTTATTGCTTCATGTTCGGGATTAAATTTGAAGGTCAATCAAAGTCGATAAATCAAGTTCTAGTACCATTGCAAAGATCTCGCTGAGTACTTGAATAAGTCATTACCGAAAATCAAAATCGTCAACAAGAGCAAAAGTTCGCATGTCTAAAGTTGATCACTCGTAATGCATTTTTTGATTTTCATAACAACGTTGTTACTTCCATCCCACTTTCGACACATGTATTCTAGTTGAAAGATTAAAGGCGAATTGCAGTCGCGGTACCTAACCTTTCATTTTATTGCAAACTCTATCCAAGCATTTTATTTGTATTACCTACTTTACCAGACCTTTCAAAAATTCACACTGGAGTCCAAATGGATGGATTCATTTGACCTGTTAGCTGATCAGAACAGTAAAAGTTGAACAAATGTAATAAGGGCGAAATAGTAAGTTTACCATTTTAATATAAAATAATTTTAAAAGAAAAAGAAAAAGAAAATTCATCGTCTTCATCAAACACCCGCACCACACCCCAACACTTACAGCCATCGCTACTCAACATCAATAGCCACTGTCATTCACCCAATGCCACCATTACCACCGACTAAGCCATTTTGTTCGAAATCATACTCTCTCAACTGTCATTGAAATCCATTTCTCTTTTTAAAAAAATAGCTCTTTAAAATCCATCAATTTTTAATCGCAATTGATAGCATAAGTTTCAACAATTGAACAAAATGAATTTAATTTTAGTGAGTTTTCGAGCCCTAAGTCATGGCAAAATCAATTAAATGCTCCAATTTTCACATCACCAATAACATTCGCTATTCACTCATCGGGTGGGATATGCAAAATAATGTAAAATTCTCTTCCAGTATATAGAAATTCAGATTGTTCACTTTGTCAGTTCACAAAAAATACTCCCAATCAGTTGATTAATGTTGATATCTTGCTCGGACTTCTTCTGTTGATTTCTGCTAAATTAGTTGTCGATCAGTTTCTGGTGGAAAAGATTTGGGAAATTTTGTTCGAGAAATTTTGTGGTGGGTCGGTTTCTACTGAATTAGTGGTGGAAATTTTGAGAAATTCAGACCGGTTAACCTAGAAAATTTATATTTGTAGGTTAAATACATGCACTGAGATATTTTGTTTCGAGAAGTTTCTATTCCAAAATTTGTTCATTGGCAGGAATAGTTTCTTCAAAGGTTTGGACAGTGGCGATGGCGTTCGCGTCGATGAGTGGCGGTGGCGATGGCCAGCGGGTGGCGAACCTCTCCTTGTTTTGAGTTTGGTTTTATGGTGGGGTGAAACTTTCGCCTTTTTTTCTTTATGATTTAGCCCATGTTTGGGGCTCACTCTTCACCTCCTAAATAAAAAAAATATGATCGTTTGTACTGCTAGCGAGCCCCACCTTGTGAGAGAGAGGTTAAAAAAGGGCTCAAAAATGTACACTAACGATCCATTTTTTCATTCTTTTGGGTTGAAAATATGTCCCAAACAGAGGCTTAATTGTTCTATATTATAATTCTATTTTTTTATTAAACTTGTAAAGTTACTATTTTGCATTGATTATGTGCCTGTTCGGACAGATATTAATCTGATTTTAATTTAAGTCAAAGTCAAACAATCAATATTAACCACATCTTTCATATGTCCCACATCTTTTCAACCACACATTTCAAAAACTTTTATCACAATCCACTTAAAATTTGATTTTAATTTTATACCAAACATCCTCTACATTTGGTCAAGTTTTATTGTTCCGGTCAAGTAACGATCAAATGGATATGTTTCTTTCTATTTGAACTCCAGAAGTGAATTTTTGAAAGGTCTGATACAAAGGTTAAGACAAATGAAATGTTTGGATAAAATTTACAATAAAATGAAAGATTTGGTACTATAGCTACAATTCTCTCAAAAATTAATCCCAAAGCACCATTGCAGAGTACTTATTAAGATTTTCATTTCCATTTCCTCGAGTCACTAAACAACCACGGAAGCAAGATGAACATGTTACCCCAAAATAATATCTTAATTCTTCTTAAACTATATATGTAGAGAGATCCCTAAAAATAATTATGAGGTGTAAAATACATAAAACATATAGAAAATAATGTTTATTTTTCCCGATATTGCATTGATTATCCTCAATGTGTACATATAACATTACTCAATTCAAAAATATGATAGCTTATTATTTAATAATTAAATGACAGTAAACCTTGATTTGTAAAATATTCAAAGTTATAAAAATTATTTTTCTGTACAGTAAAGTCAAATATTAATTTTAATCATACATTCATAATTACTAACCATTTATTAATTATACATTTCACAAAATTCAATATTATATACTCTGAAAGGCACCAATAATTTTATCCTAACACTTGTCAAGATTTGACTCTAGGCTCCTGTTTAGTACACATTAAAATTTTTTATTTTCATTCTTTTACTCAATTTCAACCAAATATTTTTCAATAAAATAATATTTTCCATGACATCAATAATTTTTCCTTCTTTTTCAACCACACAATCTCCATCAATTTACTATTCCAGAATACATTGTTCCAAAATAATGTGATTCAAACACACACAAATTTACGTCTTTTGTATACCTGTTTTCCACTCTCTAATACAAGTCGGCTCCGGGACACTTCTCGATTTTCTCCTATAAGAATATTTTTTTTCGACAAATCTATTTGCAAAAAAATTTAGGGAGGAAATTAAAGGTCAACATCATGAATTTGGACTGCCTTGAATCAGTCAAGACCGTCCACCACTTGTGATTAACTTATCAAAGCTCTGGTTATTAAAATTCAATTTTTAGTATATTTTAATAAAAATTAATGAAATTTGTCACTGAAAGGTTGTGAATTTCATAAAATATATTGTTAAAATTAATTGTTGACTTTAACTTAGCCTATATTTGACCCCCTTTTTTTCAACTTCTCATTTTCATTTTTTTCTCTTTTTTCATTTTAATCGGACATTCTCCAAATAAAATAATATTAAACACAAATAAAAAACTTTTCGCCACTTCTCAAAAATGGGGCTCAAACACAAGCTTAAATTATAAATTTTGGTCTAGACCAAATTCGGACATAATGTTTCGACCCGATCCGAACCGAGTGATGTCGACCTCCTATATTTGACTATGGAATAAGGATAAAATATCAAATAAATCCAGCTTTGAAATTTTGTTACACAGCTAAACAACACTATCATGGGATTCATACACACACATCTTGGGTTTCATTTTAAAACATTGACCTAATTAAGTAATGATCAGAATCTTTATAGTTAATTATTTATTTTATCCCCTTATAATATTTTAGTGAAAATAAGACTTTTTCCATTATTCTTAATAATTTGGAGATCTTTTAGTAATTTTAATAAATCTAGAGTTCAGATCGCAAGGTTTTTCCGTAAAAGAAGAATCCAGGATTGTTTTGAATCGAATAATAAAAAATATCGTAAGTATTTAACTATTTATGTCAATTATTTGGTATTTTATTGGAGTTAATATATCACCGATCCAAATTCTTGAATATCCATAAAATCAACGATTTCTTTGTTTAATCTATTACGTGTTAATCTCACTTTACGTGTATCACCAAGATATCAATACTCATAATTTAAAATATATTCAATTTTTTTAATTTACTATCGATATTATTTGTAAGAAGATGAAGGTATTGGAGAAAATTAAATTTATAGAATATTCAACTGCTTTGAATATTAGAATATTTATTTATAACGTAAATTGACTAACAAAAAGTTTATTTAAAGTAAAGAGTAGTTGAATTTTGTAATTTAATTTTAACTTGCGCTGCACAGGGCTACTTATTTAATGATAAAATAATACTTAGAAAAAAAATTCTTGAAAGGGACATATTTCCATCTCAATAACGAATGACGATTTTTCCTATAAAATAAAGTTTAAATTATATTAATGGGTTATCTGACAGCAGATTTTGATAAAAATTGACAAATACTCAATATTATTAAATCAACGCGACAAATATGTCAAAATAACATTAAGAGGAAAGTGGTAATAATAATAAAAATATGTCCCTTTTTCTTGCTCTCAACTATAAAGATATGTTTGCATGTTGAATTAAACGATTAATAAGATTTACAATAAAAGTATTCGACAATGTCTTGATCAATCGATCTCATCGAATTCAATGGGTCGAACGTCCCACTAGCAAGAACAACTTTATTTAACATAATGTCGCAGATTGTGGATGCAGTTGCTGTTTAGGCCGTAATCCACTTGGATTGGCCATCTTTGCTCAATTCGGTGCATATAGTTTAATATTCAATATATTGAAAAATAAGGATAATAATGAACCTAGTTTGCTATTCAATGTATCGAAAAGTAAGGAACGGTTTGCACTAAATCACTTCAACGCAGACGGACGAACCATTTTATTGTCTTAAAGCTATTGAAGGAACAATTTATCTATTGATAACAAGTAGTTTTGTTCCTCAAAAAAGTGACAAGAAGTAAAAATAAATGTTAGAAAAGCAGGATCGCAAATCGTAGACAATCAAGAGTGCATATAAAATTAAAGTGGGAGCCCACGAATTAATTAATTGTTTCCACTCACTCGTCATCCTCTCCTTTTCACGTAGATGCGGTGCTCACGCTTTCAAAAGCAAATAACATTCCCAAATTAAAAATTATTTGTTAAATATTCCTTCTATAAAATTCTCAAACAAACCTAATAAATCTACCAATAGTTTCATTTGTAGATTATTACTTGACAAATACGTAAGCTGCACCCGAGTCGAGATAATTTAAATCATTCTATATAGAGAAATTGCATATTTTTTAATTTATTTTCTAAAACGCCTTAGGTAACTTATATTGTGCGACCTTTCTGAAAACATTCAGTTCAATCTTAAATGTGCATTATTTTGTAATTTTATTGTGTGTCGAAGTCCTAAAGCAAGAACATTATTGGAATTTCATACGTCTTGAGCGCAACAATTTTAAAGGTAAAAAATTAAAGCTCGACAAAACTCTTTATCGCGCCCAAATAATTTATTTTATGTCTACTCGTGAGTACAAATTTCTCAAAAATAAAAAAATAATTACTTGTAAGTAAGTCGCCGCTAGGAAGATATAAAGAATTCCAAAGAATCGGTCTCGTTTTTATTTCATACTCATTTTGTGTAGCTAAAAATCAATTTTTTAAAAAAATATTGATAAATTTTGATGAAATTTGTGATTGAAAAGTTGATAAAAATTATGAAATCAGTCCCTGTATGATGGCATTTAATTCGAAACTCTTTTTTCTACATATTCATTTACAATCATACATTCACACAATAAAATATATTGCACGTAATTTCAAAATTTTCTCTACTTTTTAATCACACAGTCTACAAAAATTCACTATTCAAAATATCATTTTCGCAAATAATGGCAATCAAATAGGGGCTCAATAAAATACATGATTGAAATTAATTGTAAACTTTAATTAGATTTTTATCAATTTTTTTAAATTAGGAACCATATAACATGGCCAGACTTTGTGTTCTTCATACATTTGATTAAAAATAATAAAAAATTAGCTAAAAAAATAAAAATAAAAAAACAAGTTGTCACACATCGAAACTATATCTCGGTGTGGTAGCTTGTAGCCATCAACTTTTCCATTTCACTTAAAAATTATAAATGAATTTTAGACATGGCTTCAACTTATTTCTTTCCATAAAGATGAATTATTAATATCTTTAAATGTGACCATAAATAATCTTAACTCCTAGTTGACATTATTAACACATCGAACTGAGTTTAAATCTATACTAAATTTTTTAAAATATATATAAAAAAAAAAAAAGAAACTCAATTTAATATAATCAAATAATTTATCCATTGTGAAAAAATAATATAAGAGAGGTTTTAGAGAAGTTATTTTTTGACTCGAGATTTTAATCAAAACGGAGGAGAGTAGGCAAGGCAAGGGCCAAGTCCTAGAATGCTTATCCAACTCTTCAAGAAAGTATTAAATTTGAAGTTGACGAGGCGAGTTGAGTGGTCCAAGTTTAGCGATGGACTTGACCTCGGTAGATCGAGGTGGGAAAGAAGAGTGATAGAAAGTAACACGAGGGCCAATTGATGACAAATATTCAATCTTTTTTTTTTTTTTTTCTATTTTTAACCAATTTAGGCAGATTTTACTCATATCGAATTGACTTGGATCAGTTCACTTGCAATAAGGTCCGCTAATCAATTCAAATTGGGCGTATGGGCGTGCTAGCGGTTATTCGACTTCATCCAAATATTTTAATAACTAAATTGAAATGTATTTGTTCTCCCCAATTTATTTTTTACACGTCAATACATCACATCTTCTTAACAGATAGAAAAACGTCAAAATAATTTTTCTAACACTTTCGACGTCTTCTTACTTGCTTAAAAAAAAAAAATGAAAAACTATCAAAATGTCAAAATATATTGAGCGGCAGCTAAGAAAACAACAAATTCGAGACATCAAATCTAGGGTCTCAATATCTATGACATACGTCATGACTCTTGGGACAAGTCAGTTTCTTGTACAAGTGGAAGATATACTTGCAATTTGCAAACGTACGGAACGCGTCTATAAGTCTACACCAAATATTTCTCGAATAATTCTATTTATACAAAAGGAAATGACAAAATTGGGTGACAAAATGCCACTTGGTGGGCCCTTTGGTGGTTGGGTGACAAAATGCCATTTGGCGACCCCCTATTGGCGTTGTAATCGTAGCATAACTCATATTTCATTTTCATCTATGGACTATGGCAGGTGACAACCCATCACAGGTTGCTAGGTAGGTCAAAATAATGGCAAATTCAGATGATCCTTTAAATTCACAAAAAGCCTAAAATTGGTAAAGCATGGAGTTTGATGTTCAGCTATAATTCTGTTAAAGAAATAGAGTTAGTCATATCGCATAATCGTCTTGAAGACCTAACGAGTTCTTGTTTTTGTTCAAAGCAAATAATATCGCGTTTTATGAAATGATCTTTTTAACCTCTTGAAAACTCACAAATTCTTATATGATGATTATCATTTAGACGTTTAAGTGACATGAGATTTGGCTTGTAACAATCACACGTTCCAAATAATATTATTAATAGTTTGAATTGAAAAACTCAATCAAACGAAAGCTGGATATATATTTGTTCACCATTCTGCCAATCTTTCAACATCTAAATACATATAAATTTATGTCGTATTCTGATAATACAATGATATGTCGAATTCAGATGTACGATTATACTTTAAGATTATTTATATTTACAAAATAGATGTATATTTATTATTTAATTAAAGTAAAACCTACCATTATAATTTAAATAATTGGTCGATATATCATAATTAATTCACGCCTCTTCAAATAAAATTGAAAATAACCTCTTGTTAGGTACTTCAAAAAATATACGGGAAAAAGTGTAATTGATTAGTATACTTCCATAATTATAAGAAAACGGTTCTTTGAGGAAGCTAAAAACAAGATGAAGAAAGATTTAGAGCATGTTTGAGCTAAATTTTTTTTTCGAAATAACGCATTTTGGAATAGTATTTTGATAGAGATTGTGTGGTTAAAAAATAAAAATAAAAAATTGGCTTTATGTGTATATTATTTTATTGAAAAATATATGATTGAAAATACGAGAAAAAATATATTTTTGAAAATAATGATTATTAAACAAGAGCTTTATGTGGACTGAAGTTACACCATCCAATGATAAAAACTTTGAATTCAAATCTCATTACACTTATTTGTTAAAATGAATTCATGTTTCATACGTAGTAAGATAGTGACTCTAATTTACACGTGAATAAACGTACGAGACTTTTGAATTTTCATCCTAGAACTTCAATATTTTGTTAAGCTAAACATGCATTAAACAAATGCTATGTAGATTCACTGAGATTACAACTTCAGTATGTGATGCACTAGATTATAGACTAAATGAAATGTGATTCATTTAATTTCACTTACCATTTAGCCTCTATTTAAGCTACATTATTTTTTTTTATTCTCATTTTTCCATTCATTTTCAACCACAAATTTTTTAATAAAATAATATTTTTCATCACATCAATAACTTGGTCTTCTTTTTCAACCACATATTCCACATCACATAAAAAAATGCATTATTGGCTTAAAAATGTGCGCCAAACAGGAGCTTAATGCCATATTGTCACCACCTAAACTAAGATTGCAACATCAACTTAACTAAATAGCATTACTCAAGTTTTAAAGTCTACTATTCAATTTTGAGACCGAACTTTATTTTCATTTTATAACTTAACATCATCAAGAAGCGTAATCCAAATTTTAAATATTTATTATTGCTTTTATATTTAAGCGGTCCCACAAAGAAATTTGATAAAGTAAACGCATTCCAGTAATCTTTGTAAACATAATCTGAATTCCAGATTGTCAAATCAAAATGCTAATCCATAATCAATAGCATAGATTTATATCTTAATCATCGTATTGTCTGCTTGATTTCATAGCTTACATTGACAAAATCATAAATGGAAATTATGGAAAAAACACCAACGTCGACAAATATACAGTCACAAAAAGAGTATTTTTTTTAGAAGGAAAAACTTGAAAGTAACATACTCTCATGAATGACAAACCACATCTCACTCTCCTAAAATATTGTAAAAATAATACTATCTTAAGCTGTCACTAGCAAATTATTCGAGTCAATATGCTCTGATTCCAAGTTGTTACCTTTCTTTATCAGGTTTTTACAGCACTGATTTTGGGTTTTCTTCTGTTCTTTCTCCAGAGGTTGTTAAACTTCTATTTCAGTGTGTAACATATTGATTCCTTTCAAATAAATTATTATATTTCTGGGTTTATATAATTGGAATCTGTCATTTTGTGTTTTTCTTTCTCTTGGAAGTTCTTTACTGGGGAGGGTAACTTGGAAAAGGGTCATTGTTGAAATTCTTGAATTTGCAGTGGAAATGGTTTTTTTGGGGTTTTAAGAGCTCCCACAATGGATCTTGAAACTGGGTTTCATCAGAATCATGTTAAGGTGAGTTCTGTTTGAAATCATTGATGAATTTAAGCCTTCTTTTGGGTGGTTTTTTCTCTGATAAATTTTGTTTTGGGATTGCAGAAAGAATCTTGGAGAACAGTTTTGACATTAGCTTATCAGAGTTTGGGTGTTGTGTATGGGGATTTGTGCACATCACCATTATATGTATACACAAGTACTTTTGCTGATGACATTGAACATTCTGACACTAACGAAGAAATCTATGGGGTCTTATCCTTCGTATTTTGGACATTAACAATAGTTCCTCTTCTAAAGTATGTGTTCATCGTGCTAAAGGCTGATGATAATGGCGAAGGAGGCACATTTGCACTTTATTCACTTCTATGTAGACATGCCAGAGTGAATTCTTTGTCCAGTAGCCAGGTTGTAGATGAAGATTTGTCAATGTACAAGAATGATATTATTAGTCCTGCACCTTCTACTTTTAGTGCAAGGCTAAAATCTATTCTGGAAAAACATAGAGTTCTGCAAAAGTTTTTGCTATTATTGGCTCTAAGTGGCGCTTGTATGGTCATTGGTGATGGCATACTTAGTCCTGCAATTTCGGGTATTTCTTTTGTTTATGCGGTTTTATTTTTGACATTTTGGAGTCTGTTAATTTATGTTCAATGCACCTGTGTTTTATGCAGTTTTCTCTGCAGTTTCTGGAATCGAACTAGCAATGTCGAAAGGGCATCACCAGTGTAAGATTCATAATCTTGTACTGTTTCATTGTTCCCAGGTGTATTATTCGTCTAGTTGCCTTTGCCAGTTCCATTGCAGACAAGTTTGTAGATAATAAAATTAATTGCAAGACTTTGGACTAAATGTTTAATGACTTGTTTCACTATAGATTGAAGGATATAAAAGGATATAAATATAAAATCAGTTTCAAATAATCTAAGATTGTGTGCTCGTTCTTTACTTTTTGTCGAATATCTCCGTCATTATGCCTGGAGGTAGTTGGTACTCATGATGCTTCCAAGAGAAACAGGAAGAAAATGGCTTTCTTCCAAAAGATTCAATTAATCATGTAGAAAAACTATTAGCATACTGTTGCATTAGTAACGGTTTCATTTTGTTATCTTACATTATGCATTTGTATCTCATATCATCCAGTACAATACTCCAGTCATGGCATATCTCATGCTGCATAGGAAATATGGGGATGAATAAGTGAAATAAAAGATTAAATAATTTGGTGTGTTACATAATGATCATGGATGTGGCTTTAGTTTTATTTATTTAT
>CAIGRK010081092.1:0-11882 GCA_903798315.1 Fraxinus greggii
TTTGACAAAAAAGTAGGTTTTGAATAGTGATTGATGGGAGAATGTGTGGTGGAAAAGTGATGAAAATTTTTAGATTTGTGTGTAATATTATTTTATTTGGAGAATGTGTGATTAAAAACGAGTATTGTAGAAAAATAAATGGGAAAAAATGAGAAAAAATGGGGCTCAAACATGGGTTAAAATTAAATTTTCGATAATTTTTTTTATTAAATATGTGGTTAAAAAATTATAAATTATGTTTGAATTTTGATTAAAATTAAAATTTGAATATGAGTTGGTTTGCTCAACTTTCAAGGCACGGCGAATGACATTTTGTCACATTTTGTCAATTTGTGTAATGTGTTCTAGAGAGATAGAGACGCTGTCTTTTGGCAATACGACCAAGCGGTCGGAGGATTGACCGAAGACTCTAGTTAAAATCCCCCATTTACTTTTCAATACGACCAAGCGATCGGAGGATTGACCAAAGACTCTAGTTAAAATCCCCCATTTACTTTTCAATCACACGTTAATGTCATAAAATAATCTTACCTAGAAACTCAAAATTATTTTTTAATTTTTAATCTCGTTCTTTAAAAAATTACCATTATAAAATTTATTTTTAAAAAAAAATTAAAACAAATGTTATGAAATGAAATGAAATAAAATATACCATAAGAAAAATTCAAATTAAACACATTTCATAAAACTTTGCTCGATTGTGTATTAATGTTTGGGTATAGATTGTTTAAATTATTTTTTATCTACATATTCTACAAAATTTATAAGTATTATTCGATTTTATTCATAACTTATTTTTATCTTTTTATTATTTAAACACGTGAGGCCCGATAAAAATCAATTCTGGTTTAATGATTTTGTACCTATTTAGGGCCCTGTTCGGTACAGATTAAAAGCCAATTAAAATTAAAAATATGACCGTTATGAATTCTCCTCATCTTATAAAAGTCAACAATAACGGCTAGTTTTTCAATTTTAATCATTTTAATCCCTATCGAACACGTCCTAGATTTTTGGTAGATTTCGATAAATTCAATGAAATTTCGATAAAAGTTATCAGTCCGAACTCAAAAAAATAAGTTTATTCTATTTGTACGCCAAGGGTTGGTAGGGGGNGTTATGAATTCTCCTCATCTTATAAAAGTCAACAATAACGGCTAGTTTTTCAATTTTAATCATTTTAATCCCTATCGAACACGTCCTAGATTTTTGGTAGATTTCGATAAATTCAATGAAATTTCGATAAAAGTTATCAGTCCGAACTCAAAAAAATAAGTTTATTCTATTTGTACGCCAAGGGTTGGTAGGGGGACAGTCCCCCAGACACGGTACGTGCCCCTCAAAGGAAAATTGGACCAAATACGTGAACGCACCTTTCTCTCTCGTTCTAACAATTGGCCGCCGCCGCCGCCGCCGGCGTTCACCATTCTCTTTCGCTTCACCACCCCAACCTCTGCAGCTATTTTGCCCTGGAGAAAATTCCAACTTATTGATGCCCCACACTATCTGACAAGTACTGTAGATTATATCTCTATCTGCTTCCATATCTTATGCTTCAAACTTGACTATGAGTACATCAATTATCTACACCAATCATCCATTGCACCGCTCAATTTTTTTAATATATCCTCAGAGAAGGTAGAAGAGAATGATCCTGAAGAACCAAGAAATTAACACACACAAAAATCACTGTAGCTATCAGACGGAAGTTCAATACGAGTCTTTAAGAAATTTCGTCGAGTATAATGTCTTTCAAGCTTTCTTTAATGCATTGTGGGGCTATCACGTGAGTGACCGATGAGCCCCGATGAATTAGTTCACTGTACGTAGTGATTAAATCGTCTATAACATATTTCCATTGCTCGTATTGAAATGTAGGGCCTCTGCTCTTACCTCACTTGCACCCCATACTTTCAATGCAAATGGTAGAATAATCCCTCTAATAGCATTTTTCGTGTCAATTTTTATATTTCTTATATCATCTTCAATTGAATGTTGGAACATTTTATTTTATTTTTATTTTTTGGCAATGCCTGTTTAGAACAAATTCAGGATCAACCTGCTCCAACAATGTCCTAAAAGCAACTTCCACTTGCTACTCCAGTGCATCAGAAATCGAAACCTCGTTACCATCGATTAATTGATCAAGTTGAGATCTCGTTTATCTAGTTGTTTACCATTTGACCTTTCCATCGATTCGTCAATGATATTTTTAACTCGATCCTCTACTATCAACTTAATTTGCAAGTTAAGTTTGATTCTGTGACTCTCGAAATGAATTCATGACCTCCTAATTTACTTGCCCAAATTTCCAACATTCTTATTTGATTCCTTTAAAAAAGATGTAAATATATCATTTTTATTTTTATATTCAATTGACACTAGCTGAAATTCGTTGAATTACAACCAACACCATCGATTCCATCCAGAATTAGCATGCCCATGCCTCCTGCAGTAGGACATTAGAGCCTCTCGAAAGCACGATATTATTCTCGTAGAAAATATTACGAGACCATTTGAGAAAAAAAAGTTGGATTGACAAAATATGTCGATAAAAATTCACAAGTCAATTTATAATTAAATAAGTTGAGAATTCTCACAATATCTAGGTTATAAGTTGAGGGACCTCCAACAAATATTATGTTCCTATTTTGTGTGGAATAAAACCTATTAAAAATTTTAAATTATTATTATTTTTTAATCAAAATTTACTTAAAAATTAACTTTTAATCTACACCCAAAAAAAAGCCATATGTAAAGTCCCCAGCCCCGTAATTGACATTATAGGAAGACGGGTGGAAGTGTCTTGAAATCGAAAAATAAAGCTTACTGTAGCTTCTGCCGTGTATGCTGCACCTAAACTGGAAAAGGAGATTCAGGATGCACAGCAGGAGTTGTCAATATCCAAAATAGGCCGGCTCTCTCTCTCTCTCTCTCCCTCTCTCTCTCTCTCTCATATATAGGCCGCATCTCATCTCATAAATATGTTTAACTACCGCCAAGAAACCCACACTTCTAGTACCCTAACCAGCCAACGCCAACAACTCCACGGCCATAACCCATCCTCAGCTACTACCCCTTCTCCGCCGCATCACCATCCGGGAATGCCAAATGAAGAAGCTGACAGTCAAAGCCACTCCACTCCCTTCAATACCCAAAAATACCATTCCACCTCCGCCAACGACGGCGCAAGTATTGAAGTAGTCCGCCGTCCACGTGGCCGCCCGCCCGGCTCCAAAAATAAACCAAAGCCGCCTGTTATCATTACACAAGACTCTGAGCCATCTATGAACCCTTATGTTCTTGAAATTTCTGATAACACCAATATCGTCGAAGCCATTACTACGTTTTGCAGAAAGAGGAATATGGGTCTCTGTATACTTAATGGAAATGGGATTATTGCGAATGTTAGTCTCAAACAGCCATCGCCAACTCCCGGCGCCGTCATCACATTTCATGGGCATTTCAACATCTTATCGATTTCCGCTACTGTTTTACCAGGAAATATTCCCGTGACAGACGATGGTTTCAAAATATCGCTGGCGGGACCGCAGGGCCAGGTAATAGGTGGGCTCGTGGTCGGGCCGTTGCACTCTGTCGGAACTATTTATCTGATGGCTGCCACGTTTAATAGTCCATCTTTCCAGAGGTTACCGCTTGAAGATGACCCCCGCCACTCTGGTGAGGAGCGGCAGCAGTCACCTCCGGAGCTTTCTGTTTTAGGAGATAGTGGCCCTACGCTGCCTGTGGCTGCCGACTCTAGTAGAATTCCCGTTTATACTTACCAATCTTCTGACGTGATCTGGGCTCCCGCCGCTAGACAGGCGCCACCACCTCCGCCGCCTTACTGATTGATGTCTTCATTCGGTTGGTGTGATCAATCTTATTGGGAAAATGTTAGTTTCTGTTAATCAGTGTATTTCTGTCAACTTTTAAATGATCATCGACACTGGGAGGCATCAAATTTATTGATTAATTACTCGAGCGAAGTTATTCTCTAAATTTTCGTGGATTAAAGCAATTTTCAAAAGCTGCATATAATACCTAATTAATTATTCAAATAGGACTATTCAAATAGAGAATTAATTGTTGTTTTGAGTAAAAGGACTTACTTTAAGGAAATGTGTTAATGAATGAATGACCATGTTTGAGCTTCATTTTTCTCTCAACTCTCGAAATAGTAGCCACTTGTCTTTGATACTTTCACCCCTTCATAGAAATTACGAAGAACGATGCCTAGACGATGAGTCAGGAGATACAGTGCTAACCATTTGTGGCGGATCTAGGAATACATCTGTGCTAGGGCGGATGCTCTGGCGGCTGTCGAGCAGTCGCCAGATGTATGGGGAAAAAATTCCGATGAAGCCAGCACTGGCTGCCGTCATGGCTTTCCAGGTGTTGGCTCCACCACTGCTAACCATATATGGATTTGTAAATAAGTAGCCTTGATCCTATAAACAGTGACGAAGATGAATCATATATGCAACGAGGTGGTTAGGACAATTCTATCCTTAATAATGTAAATGTTTTATCTTCTCGTTTGATACTTCTTGAATGATTCTATGAAATATGGTGCCCTTATCCATATTCGTTCATTTTTTTTGATGAAGTGTTCTGGGTTGTGGTTTCATTTATTTTGGTGCATGTATAGAATATGGTGAAATTATGGATCGTGTTATTTTGTCGTCGAATGGTGCGTTTGTGTCTACGTTTCGTTTGTATTTTTTGTTGCAGAGTAATTATTTTTTCGATGGTGTCATTTGTTGTGGGATGTTGTTGTGTATAGAACACAGCACGATGTAACTGTGGATTCATTTTGTGTTATTGAAGTTGTTAAGTGTTAAAAAAGAGGAGGTTTCCTCCTCAGTCACTGAGGCATCGGGGGCTCGGGGCTCAGGCATAGTCCGACGCAAGTTGGGAAGCTGGGCCATCAAAAAAAAAAAAGAGGAGGTTTGCTAGGGAATGTCGTACTCGTGCCTATGTTTTCATAATAATAAATGTTCATTTGTCGTGGGTAAAAAAGGTTTTGTGTTATGGTTTCATTGTTTATGCGATGCTATTGTGTATAAGCTATGGTGAAGGTTTCGATTCTTTTTATGATATAATTGGAAATAGAGGTTTGTCAAATGGTGCACTTTGTAGTGTTTGTTTATTTATTTTATGAGATGTTCTGAATTTTTTTCAGTTCTTTTGTTATAATTTCATATGTCGTGGAATGTTGTGTATAGACTATGATGAAGATGTGAATTTTTTGCTATGAATGAAAATTGAAATAAGAGATTTTGCGAAATTTTTTGGGATGGCTTATGCCTCTGTTTGTCATGTAAAATCGTGTTCCATTATGGGTGAACAAATTGTTTTTTAATTGTAAAAATCAAAGATACAATTGTGGTGGAAAGAATGCAAGTCTAGACAAGATTAAAAAGGTATGTTTTGCAAGAATCGAACATGATAATAGATAAGTGTTTACAGGTTTATCGCCTTTAAACTCTTCGACTCCAAGTAGAAAACACTTGCAGCAGATCATGTGGATGCAATTTTGCCAATCGATTGGAAAGAGTTTGTTAGTATATGTTGATGTGTGGATGGGGGTTTGAAGTTGCAGCGCTGTGATTGCTTTGATGTGCACAGGCTGGGGTATGATTCCGCTGGAAAAAAGTGGGTTCTGAGAGAGATTTATGAGTATGGTCCATATGGATATGTGGATATCTCTGCCTTATCTTTAACTTAGCAGTTCTTGGGGATGATGATATGATGCGTCTCCCTCCCGCCCGCCAGATTGCTACTCTGCCAATTTGGATATGGATATCCCTGCCTTATCTTTAACTTAGCAGTTCTTGGGGATGATGATATGATGCGTCTCCCTCCTCCCCGCCCGCCAGATTGCTACTTAGGCAATTTTTCAATTATGGGTCTTTACTTTTCTGCAATACGTAGAGAAGTGAAACGGGATAAGACTGGACCGTGTTTTAAGCCGTCCATCGTGGCGGGTTCGACAGCTTGAGATTTACTTTATATTGTTATTTTTCTAGAAAATGGAAAAACGATGTTGCTTTGTTGTCTGGTTTTGACTTAATAGAAGGAAGACTACGATGGGTATTTATTATTTCTGTCATGGATAGCAAGTATGTCTAGAATGGGAAGTGGTCCAGTGAAGCAACTTGTGGACTAGTGAAGCGAATCTGCCTATTCTGGAAATAAACATGCTCGATTGGGACCATCTTTGTCAAAATTAAATATCGAATTCAATGATGTCATTAATAGACTCGACTGCATGGCCAACTTGCACAACTGTACTTGCAAAAACATATGAGATGAATGAATAACGTGAAAATTTGTGATCTTGGAATAACATAATAACTTGATTTGACCAAATAAAAAGAATGAAAGAAAGAACAATGCTACAGGAACATGCTTAAATCGAGGAGGACATGTGGACGTTAGATTGGACAGTTTGAAAAAAAAAATAAAGATCATTCAATCATTTCTTTACACATCACCTTGTTTCCTCTTCTGGGCCTGGATGGGCAGCATTATTGTTTGTTAAAACTTTTATCAAATAACCGTACAAATCGAACCATGCCCGAACTCCCCTAGGTACCTAATCTTGGCTCACTTAGGTGTGGGTCCTCAACCTTGGATAATTTGCAGACACCAAGCCCTTTTTAGAGGATAGACCAGTCCGATGGCATTGATATCAAGGTCCCTCGTTAAATGACCTGAGTCTCATAGGTGTCGTACCTCAACCTTTTAGAGACCCGATCCTTGACCATTCTGAGTACCCGTAAGTGTAGGATTCAAGCATAGGCATGGTACAATCCTCTTAGGACTCGACCCTACCATTGGAATTCTACTTTAACTCAATGATTTTCCCTCGTGACTCCTACTGTTAACTACACTTTAGCCTATCAAACCATGCATTCAAGGTTCAGCAAGTGTTCAAATCCTCCTTACGTTACAGCATAAGACTATGGATGCATAACTTGTATTTATTATTGAGATGCGCTTTTACATTCATTTAGTTCATACCATTACGCACATTTCTCTCCAAGTTTGCCAACTTAAACATTAGATGGACGAGGAGGTAATACGTCGACAAATTTGTCTCAAGTACATGGAACTCCTTTAGTGGTCTAAGCTTGACCATTCTCAGCCTAAGCTCCACGTGCAATTTTTGGTACAATTAGAATGAATGTAGACTGGTATAAAAAACTAAAATATGAGAAAATGTGTGTAATTCAGGAGAGAGAAAATAATTGATTATTTTTTAATTAGAATTGTTTATTATTCTAAAATCAAGTATTAACTGTTAATTATTTATCAATGTGTAAAGTATAAAAATAAATCATATTTTGTAATATCATAATAATATTTATAATAACATTACTTTTAACTAAATTAAAGACATCATCTAACTCGAAAGTGTAAAAATGAAAAAATATTCAATAAGACGAAGAAAAAATGAGATTTAATTTAAATATTAATATTATCTAATTAGAATTTCAAAAGGCATAAAAATATATTATTTACGGGGTAAATTAGGATGGGTTGGACCTGGGCAGAGGTCTGGTCCAGCCCAGAAACTTTGACAGGCTAGACTAGATTGGGCCGGTGGACAGAAGTACATGTACGTGGAGAAAAAAATTAATAGAAGGGAAATCACAACAGAAATTCATTCTCCATTCAAATTTGCTAGCAGAACTACCACTCGTGTGCAGGCATCATAAATTAAAACCACATTAAATAAGAGACTTCAAGTCCAGCTTATATTTTGCTTAAACCACGTCTAGATAAATACGTCACAGCAAAAAATTTAAAAAGTCTTGTACAAAGTCATTTTTGGTACGCAGTATTGGACAGCACAAGACTAACCAAATTACGATAGACAAAATTTTCTAGCCTTTTTTCTTCCTTAATACTGTCCAATACTGTACAAGGTCATCTTATCAAACAAGCAACAAAGATACAGTTGAGCTTGACACAATTTATCACCAGCATCTCTATATAACACATCAGTGCTTACCTCGCACTTTTAACTTTCAGCTACAAAATTACAACAATCTATATACATGAAGAAAACCAAAGGTAACGATGTAGCATCCATCCTCCAGTCTTCGATCCACTTATCATGTGGGACTGTACCGTAGGTGTTTCTCATAGAAGTTTATTAACTGCATGATAAAGGAAAATAATTTTGATGATATCATTCAAATTGAAGACTAAAAAATCACAGAACATTTATTGCACAAGCTTATAATGAAGAAATCAAGAGATTGGAAGACTCACAAAAGCTTATAACGAAGAAATCAAGAGATTGGAAGACTCACAAGTATCGGATTGTTGGCCTTCAAGAATTTGTTGTCCACCATCACTTTAGTTCCATCAGACCTGTAGGCAGCCATGTTACCGATGCTAATAAACCAAAAAAAAAAAAGGGATTTTTGAAACACACAGATTTATAATCAAAAGTGTGCATAAGTTCCATGAAAAAAACCCCAAAAAGGAAAGGAACGACATATTTCAAAATGTAGAAGTAAAAGGTTTTAAAACGTTCAAAGAAGACAATCACATGGCTAATTCAAATAGTCACCACTATATTATCAAAGGAACTGATCAATTCCCAATGACAGAGATTAAAGAAAAGACCTCCATTTCAGTATTTGAGTGTCCATGGCTATCGATTTCTGATTCTCCCGTAAAACGTTGAATTACTATAGTTTACTACAAAAATAACCAATTAAGAACCTGTTTGATATAGATTTTTTGAGAATTGATTTTTTTGGAGATCGTATGGCTAAAAAGTTGGAAAAATTTATGGTCCACGTACAAAATTATTTTATTGGGAGAATGTGGATTTGAAAATGAGTTTAAAATCTCTATCAAACAGGGGTAAGCCTTTTCCTGAGAGATGATTATAGTGAATTTAACTATTCTCAGGCTTAAAATAATTATTAAAGGAATTAAGGAATACCGAGTTTTCTAAAAATTTACGCTACAATATTGTACTAGCATGTTTGTTTACAAATTAACTTCTAAACTTGCTAGCAATAGAGAGGTTGTGAGATAGAGAGTAAACTAGCCAACTCTAGGATTCACCCGTTTTCTAAGAAATTATATTAAGGTGTAAGCAATTAACATAGTTAAAATACCAAAGATTATAATATGTAGAACACGAAACATCTTAAAATTTATATCCCTGAATTCATAACATCTAAATCATAAAGATACAAAATTTATGGTAACTATAACATTCTATGATCAAGTCCGAGTGAAAAGCTCAATGTGGATAAATAATCACCACACCACGTGTGCAAACATGTCATCAGGTTCATCCATGCCAATCACTTCACGTGATCGGGAAACAAAATCTCTCTTCATAATATTTTAAACCTTATTATAACTTGTGCAACAATTTAAGATTTTGTTGCAGTAAAAGGAGACGCAGAAATAAGAAATATCTAACATCCATTATTTAAGAAATAATGAGAGATTTTCTGTTCATGTAGAAGGAATCATTCTCCCAATAAAGAAGAATCAAATGGGCATATTTTCTATAGGCATATTTCTACACATACCTTTCTATTGTTGGTAAGCATAACTTCAAAGCATGTTTGGGAAGTGTTTATCAACAATTTAAATACAAATAGATAGAAACGAGTGGTTAATAAGCGGGCGGTACTTGTGGATCTCTCGAAATATGTGAATAAAAAGAGGCCAGAGTGTTTATTAACCGTATATAAACACGAGCCAAACACAAGCTTTATGCTGATCGGATCTATATTCAAGTATTTGTTTAACATCAATGAATTTGTCCAACTTTCGAGAAGAATACAAAGACAACAATCACTCTACCCTCACTTTGCAACATGCTAAGTCCAAATTCAAGCATTCTCTACGAAAGGGAGCATTGCGTGATAAAGGCACTAACAAGTTCCACTTGGGTTTGCCAACATATCCAACTCTCGAATTCTTAAATGTGTGCAGAACATAGGAGGATATGTAGCAAAATAATGATTGACAGAACGAAAAAAGGCAACAAAAGAATGGTCATCAGACAATGTAAAGTTCAAAAGACAGTATGGATATATTGGAACTTGTAGTACTAGCGAAATCCTATAAAACACACTCATACAGCGGTGGCATGTCCGCATCACAGACTCCAGAACACATGCTGTATCCTATTTTTTATAAATTCATTGAATTTTCGATACTCAAAGGACACTTCTAGATAAGCCTTGAGGATGTGGTCATTTGAGTCATGTAACGTGGCTAGAGATTTCTCACATTCTTCATAGTTCTAACTCGTGAGGAATAAGCAAGCAACACATTAAGGATGCGGATGTAAAGTTTGGAGTAGAATTTAAACATTAAAACATTAGCGTAAAATATTCAAAATAATGTCAGAAAAATTCAACGAACTTTATTGTTGAATTTATTTATATATACTAAATGTATTTTTCTTTATGTGGCAGACTAATAAATGTAGTTTAAACCAAAGTATCTTAATACAATAAATAACACTCCATTTATTTGAATAGTTTAAGCGCGTAAATCAAAGCTATAAAATATTATATTTATTAAAAAATAGAAAAGTATAAAAATTACAATATATAAATCTATAGTTTCAAATAATTTAAATTGGCGTGTTCTTGATGTGTCTGTGCTCAATCCTTTAGAAAAGGCAAGTGTCGGTGTGCCCCTATAGCCTGGTCTCTGTAGCTTGTTAGATTCCAAGATACGTGACAATTTATGACAACCAGGAAAAAAAAGAAAGAAATCAAAGTTCTCTTACCTAAATTAACTTCAAGAGAATAAATCACATGGTAGAAAGCAAACATTAAAGACACCATGTGACATAAAGCAATCCCAAATGACCTGACCTACATTATCAAGATCACCTATAACTTAAAGCAAAACGTAATGTCAGTTTGTTTTTTACTAAAATAGGAGATATTCATATTCCATTCATGTTAAGGCATCAAATGAATCATAGAGTGCTGCAAACTACTGCTTACTTTTTCGCATGCTCATAGAAACAGTCACACTGTCATAAAATTCAACCATGCATAAATGAACTGAGAAAGTTCAGATACAAACCTCAGAGCCTCAAAGGTTAATGAGATTTCTTCACCATTGTTTGATGTGGAACTGCTATAGCTAATAGGCTTAACAATCTGAGTAATGTTGCACTTTTCTTTGGAGTTGTCAAATTTATTCTTGAAACCCCGATCATTCACCATAAAAGCATGAGTTTGCAAATCTTTCTGTTCTGCCATACTACAAGCAGAAATTGCATTTTGTGTATCATCCCCGATGCGTAATGCTGACTCGTGCTTGAACCTCTTAACTGGAAAAGATTTCCTCCTTTTAGCTCCAGTGCAGCGGCCAGATTGAACTGGATCCCCACCATCAGGCCTGGGCAACCCATTTGCAAGGACATCTCCACCAGTAACTAAGCCCTCTTGTGAATGATGTACACCAAACTTATTTGCGTTCTCTTCAGTGACCATAATTGATTCCTTCAGTTCACAAAGCTTCAGATCCAATTCATTTTGCTCTTTACTTTCTCCCCTCGTAGGGGACACCATTTTCATACCATGCTCGTTCAGTTTCTTGCTTATCTCAAAGCCATTCACACCGCTGACATCAGTTTTCCCTTTGCCATTCATAACATTTGAGTTATTTAGCTGAGGATAGTTCATAGGGCCCTCCGCAATCCCAACCCTATGAGAAGGCACAATATATGTAGCAGCTACAGAAGGTCGCTGCTGCTGTTTTTTCTTCACCTGAGCATGAGTGATACCGTGTTTGCGCTTTCGCCCACGTGCTGACCTACTTTTACCTGTTATCAAACTTCAAAATAAAATAAAAAATAGAAGAGG
>CAIGRK010081183.1:0-19861 GCA_903798315.1 Fraxinus greggii
CAACAATATTAAAAAGTTCTTATATTTTGACACCGTGTACAAATTAAGAGGAAAAAGAGCAGTTTAATATTATTAATGGCATTAACCACATATTTATTTCTATCAAAATTTTATATTAAGAAAAATTATAAACCAATATTAAAAAAAATCACTAAAATTTATATGTAGAAAATACCAGACATTTTTGTTTGTAAGGAAAAAAAGGGATTCAACACCAACTGATAAATCAAGAGCAATAATCCCCCCAAAAAAAAAAAAAACCCATAATTAAAAACAATAAGGATTAAAAAAGTAAACAGAAGTCAATTATTTAAACAACATAATACCAGAGCAAGTCTTCTGGGTGGTGAGCTTGTAAATCAAGACCAGAATCCCAGCAAAATGGATAGCCTCAGAGGCAACAAAGAAATGGCTGTGATCTTTCACACAGAGTTTGAGAGCCACCAGCGCCGCCACCACAGCCGTCACGGCCCAGAAAACCTTCACTTTCAAGGACTGCCGCCGCACCCATGCAAAAAGCTTGTTCAGCGGCGCACTCCTCCGGCGGCCCATCTTCGTAGGATAGATTTTTCCTGTGAAAAATATCAGTTGATGAGAATGAAAATTCGTGAGATGAGGTGGGGTGGCGTGGGTGAGATTGAAACGAAGAGTGCATGCAGTTGTTAATAAATTGGATTTCGTAAATGGAAAAGCAATTCAATTAATGCGTATTTTGGCGTTGATTCGGACATTTATTTCGGATTTAACTCAGACAGTGAAAGTCTTTCCAGTTTCCACACACTAAAAACTTTGACTGTTAAATTGATTTAATGATAATTTTCTTCAAATTATTAAATAAAGGATAAATTACCGTAACGGTCTCTATTCTTTATTTTGTAAGAATAATGTTATTTATCATTACAATAATAGAATATCGTTAATATAATAGTTTATGTGAAATAATAAAATTAAACAGTTTAATTTTTATGGAAGAGCGGAAGTTGAGAGAGAAATAAGAATAATGCTATTTAGTTTCACTGAAATTACAACTCCAATTTAGGTGGCGTTAATTTGATATTAAATAATAGTTAGAGTTAAATAAGTTATTTAACATTTTATTTAACATATCATCTAGCCCCATCTAAACTGGGGTTACAACTCCAGTAAAATTATATAACATTATTCGAGAAATAAATTTGAACGATAAAGGGTTGAACCTTCACCGATATTTCATTATCATGATGATAAATAATATTACTCATTTTGTAATATTTATATACTCAACCTTTAGGTTGTTTTACCCGGTCTCGTTAATTAACAAGATAACTTGTTTTTAAGAAGACAATTTTATCCTTGTCTTCATATAAACAAAAAATAAAATTCAACAATTAAGCAATAAATAAAAATAAAATTCGTCTTCTTCCCCACCCAAAATAATTTCTACAGCTGCAGTAGAGGTGACGTCGTCGTTTTCGCTGTTGTAATTGGTAATCATTTTTCCAAAATAGAATTTTTTTTTTTTTAATTTTTTTCATATAGCATACTTTATTGAACCCATTTCTACGAGATAAACCTAGCAGTTCAATCTACTACTTCATTTGACAACTGAAAGTGATAAAATTATTTGGAGTGGGATGAAAGACATTTTATTCTAGTATTTTATTTTTTATTTGTTTAAAGACAATAACATAATTATTCTTTTAATAACTTTAGCTTGTTATTTAAAGAGAATGGTAAAATTGTCCTTGACGATGAATCACGTAAATCACTCAAAGGTTGAGGATGTAAATGTTACAACTAAAGGTTGTAGACGATATTGCAATGAAAGCAAAGGCCGTGGGCCATTTAGGTAATTCAGTTTTAGTAGAAAAATAGACTCAATAACGGGATTTTTAACGGACATACACTTGACAAATTTTGACTGACAACTAAAAAAATTAAACAAAAGATCGTCAATCGAAAATTGTCAAGTCAATCCCTGAAAAAAGGCCATGCCATTGAGCCTGTTTCTTCAGCTTTTTCCTAGGTAAAGTGCTTTTTTAAAGAAAAAATAAGTAATATCTCTATATTTTCTTTTCCTTTATTTGGGTGGTGAAATTAAGGAAAATAATGAAGGGTAGATTTCAAAATTTTGTTTCTATAATTAAATGGGTATTAAATTTATTAATATTTATTTCCAAAGTCGCGAAGAAAAATATAGTACCTAACAAACAATTGTAGAAAAAATATTTGTGGTATTTGTGCTATTGGGTAGTTGAAAGTTAGAATCACTTCCTAACCGTTTGATGTTAACCATCCAAGTTCTATTAAGATAGTTGAAAGATGGACTTGCCAGCTAATTAGGGTTTAGATCAAACTGAAATTTCGAAATAAGTTTGGTATAAGTTAGATAAACAAGTTAATTTATTAACCTAGTTCGTGTAAATATCGATATATCTACGTTGATATCGTGACAGTTCGACCATTATGTGCAGAGACAAAAATTCAACACCAACTTAAAAGTAAATATAAATTAGCCTTGAGTTTGAGTTGATTGAATTCGTATACGAGCTTCAAATAATTGGACTCGGGGTCAATACACGCAGCTATATAATTTTTATATCACGTACATTCAATATTAATATCTTATTACGGTGTTTGTCGTGCCTCCTCATTCACTCATTTTAAATATGTTATTTTTTATGATGGCGACATCAATATTTAACTATGTTAAGTTCAAATATTTAATTGTTTCATTCTATCCCATAATTCATAATTATCTCAAGAAAAAATTACATCAGGGGATAAAAAGAAAACGGTCTTCAACTTTTTTTTTTTCCTTACATTTAAGTCCTCAACATTCAAGTTAGCTGTACCTTATTCTTTAATACATAGTTTTCGTCTATTTTATTATCAAGAAGACGTGTGAGAAGTCCTTAATATATATCTTTCAATCCATATTTACTCTTGAAATTGAGTGTGATTCCCACACACAACTTTTTAGAGGAGGAGTAACTTGAATACACACATAATTTCAATGGAAAAGATAAATGGGCCCCATTTCCTACTTCACAAGTCTCCCACTTTATTCTCGTGGAAGTGTAGTTGTTAAACTCGACCAATCTAGTCTGAAATATCGCAATGTTAAGAGATCGAGGCTAAGTTATTGGAGAATAGATCTAGTTCATGTTTTATATACCGCAACGTTAAGAGATGGAGGCTAAGTTTTGTTTGAGCCCCAATTTTGGGATAATGTATCTTGTAATAGTGATTTTTTGAAAAAAGTGCAATTAAAATTGCGTAAAAAGTTGATTTTACACGAAAAATTATTTTATTGAAAGAATGTAAGATCGAGAGTGAGTTATTGTTTGTCCATGTACCATTTCGATCATTATTGCTAATTAAATACGAATAAGAAACCGTTTACCTATGAAATCATGTGCAATACAATATAGTATATAATATTTTGAGAAATTTGATAATATCGACATTTAAAACAATGTTTAGCCCTCATTTGTGCTCCACTTTTTGGGTTAATAAATTATGAAATAGTAATTTTTGAAAATTTGTGATTGGAAGTAAGAAAAAAAATTTGAGCCTGTGTGTAAAATTATTTTATTTTGGAGAATGTTTTTTTGAAAATAAATCCCTTTGATGTTTGCGGTATTAAAAGCGTTAGTTAGAATATCCATATGAAAGTGCGAGTTTAGTTCGAAAGTGGTACCGCGTCGATTTGCCGAGTTCTCAAGATTCGGTAATAAACTTGTAAGCTCAATTATCAAGTTGATTTCATCTGTGCTGCCATGGCTGCCAATTTCTGGACTTCTTCTCACTAGTAAGTTTCAACCTAAGAATCACTGTATCCCTTTTTTCTTTCTCTTTTTGAATTTGTATGCTTTCGGTAGCTACGGATTTTCCCTTTTGTTTCACTGGTGAATTCGTTCAGTTACAGGCCTAGACTTTTAATCGGAGTAAATTATTTTCTCCTATGCAATCGGATAGGATCAAGAAAGTTACGGCCTTTCTTCATTTTTGCGAATGAATTTTTTTTTTTCCTTTTTGTTTTTTGGTGACAATTTAGCAAACAGCTTCTGGATCCAGAAGAGGTGGATGTGGTGCATCCACTAGACAAGGAGAGGGGCGTTACTCTTGAAGATTTCAAGCTCATCAAGCTACATATGTCCAATTGTAACTTTTACTCTTCAATCCCTTTATGCGTATATTTACGAGTGGATTTTAGAGTTTCTCTTGGGTTTTGCTTTTTCTGAATTATATTGAATCTTTAAAAAACTTCACATTGTTTGTGGGATCTTGGATGCCCCTTTTTGTTAATTTATTTTCTATATTTGTTGTTGCATGATTTCTGACTTTCTATAATTCAATCGTATGTTAGAGTAATAATTTTGTGTGATTATATTTTTTTCTTGCATCCGAATAATTCATCATTTGTGACGTAATTACCTTATTTTAAAAGGCTCGTGTTTGTGGATTTCAAGTGATCTATTTGATGATCAAGTTGGTTGATGTGTTAACATTATTGATATATACATATGGTATAGGACGGGAATATATAGACACACATATACCTCCGATTTCATGCTTGATTGGTTTCGCTATTCTTCTATTCATCCGTTGCATGCATTAACTCTTGCATTTTCAATTCTTTGTCAGATATAGCAAGATTGGCTCAAAATGTAAAAGTGAGGCAAAGGTTTGATTTTCTTTTGTGTTTGCAACATTTTTTGTCAAATGTATAGTATCTTTCTCTTGATCATGCTCCTTTCTTACTCCTGGTATCCAAGCTTTTGTCTCCATTAGTTGTACTGTCATCTTTATCCCCTGCAATTGGAAGTCATCACAAATAATTAAATACTAGGGATCTCGCAAAAATCTGATAAGTAGGATGGAGGCATTGAGACCATGTTCTGGTTGTGCTTCTACTTGATCAGAGGGGAAAGAGCTGCACATTTAAGTTTCAATGTATTACTGATGGACGATTTGCTTCAAATAAATCTCTCAAACTATTGTGTTATTTATTCATGACATTCTGGAATTCATGTAAATGCAAACTGGTAGTAAACACTGCAGTTTACCTGAGTTGGTTTGTAACTAATTGGTATTTCTACAATGTTTGAAAATACATTTAAAGTGTTTCAAGATTTGTTATAATTAACTTTATGATTAAACATATTTCTTAAGTACTGACACCAATCAGTAGGATGATTTATGCATGATAAACATTTATTTTTCCACTTCCATAATCTTTTTTAACGATCCCTTTATGTTGCTTAATTTCCAGGGTTGTTGCTACTGCCATTACCTACATGAGACGTGTTTATGTCAGGTGTGTTGTCACTGTTCCATAATGATAATAAAATCTGCAGTATTAGTGATCTATATTTTTGCTTGAAATTTCCTTGCATTTTCTTATATTTTAAGCAAACATTATGTCAATGAAGGAAAATATATGCTCAAGTTGAATATTACTAGAAACATGTTTTTCAGGAAGCATCAGTATCCTTTTTCGAGGGTCAAAAAGTGGTTGCACCTTTTGTTAATGCACCAGCAGATAAATTTCTTTGAAAAGTTTGAAACTGCTGAATTTTCCTTTTCATATTTGTATCGTCAATTCTAATATATAAAATTGATTCTTCCATATAGTTTTGTTGTCAGGGTCAAACTTTGAGAATGATCTTGTTTTGTATATGGCACTGGTGTCATTACACATCTTCTAATGCATGCTCCTTTGATCATTATCTATTATCTTATTTTCAGAAAAAGTATGACTGAATATGATCCTCGTCTGGTTGCTCCGTCTTGCTTGTACCTGGCTTCAAAAGCAGAAGAAAGCACTGTGCAGGCCCGACTTCTTGTATTTTACATCAAAAAACTATGTGATTGCTCATATCTTTTATCCTCTATAAAACACCTGCTATGAATTTCTTTCGTTTTCTTCTTCTGACATGATATGTTATCTGGGCTCCATGATAAGTGGCTAAGCCGCCGTTTTACTTTTGCAGATCCAGATGAGAAATATAGGTTTGAAATAAAGGAGATACTCGAAATGGAAATGAAAATTTTGGAAGCCGTCAACTATTATTTAGTTGTTTTCCATCCTTACCGTGCACTGTCCCAGTAAGTATATCTTCAAATGTGAATTGTATTCTATCATGCTATTGAAGAAATGGGACCATTTCATATTTTCATTGTTTTTAGTAAAAATGATATACACTCGTATTTTCATTGTTTTTAGTAAACATGATATACAATGAAGTCGATTTGTTGGTACACACATTTCAATTTCTTCCAGAGTGAACATCTCACCGCTCATTCGTATTATTCCTTGCATTCTCCGATAGCTAAAATAACATATATATGTGAATATAAGAATCCGATTTCAAACAAAATTTTCAAACTTCTTTGACAATTCAATTTTATAAGTTGCTTTCCAAAAGAATACGGGCATTCACATACTTCGACTGTAACAATGATATATATCTCATTTGATTTCCCTTCATTTAAATATTATTATTATTTTTTTTTTGAGCTGCTTATTTTTTCTAACAGCAACTTCCAATTATTAGGTTGCTTCAGGATGCTGGGATGAATGACGCAACACAATTAACTTGGTATCAAACTCATTCCAATTCTGCTTCCCAACTTAGACATGGATAACTAGCTGATGAGTCTCTTATGTTCCCTAGATATGCTAATGTAGAAGTATAAATAATTCTTGTAGTTTTGGCTCCTTTTTAGTACTTGAAGCTGGAAAGCCAAGTGACTTGTGGATTAGAGCATTTTTTTTCTAAACTTTAAAACTTCACCAAGTAAAACTTCTAAGTATAGAAGCTCTAAAATGAATATTTTTTTCCTGGATCAAAGTTGAAAATAAGTAAAGTTACTTATTTTGAAGTAAAGGGAGACTTATTTTCAAAATAACATTTTTTACTTGAAACTAAAATACAAAGCACGTCTGAAATGTATGAAGGCAACTTTTACTAGCTTAGTCAAACATGCTCCAAACATGATCTCATAATGATCAGTTAGATCCTTGAACAATTTCCATTTTGATTTTTCTACTTTCTAATAGTAGAATCTTTTACTTTTACTTTTTGAGCTTTCTTCCTATCCGTTTTCTGTTGAACAATTTTATTCAATCTGATTGTCATATAGATCATTGGAAGTTATGGATCATACTCTGGTATTTTGAACCTTGTAGGGGACTTGTCAATGACACGTACAAGATGGATTTGATTCTTATACATCCTCCTCACTTGATTACATTGGCTTGCATATACATTGCTAGCGTGCTGAAGGATAAAGAAAATACAGCCTGGTTTGAAGAGCTTCGAGTGGACATGAATGTGGTAAGTCGAGTTTTTTAAGGTCTCGAGCACTAGATCTTCAAATTTTAGTTCTTAATGAACCATAATTTCTAAGAATACTTTTGTGGTCACATATCATCAGTTTCTGGAGTCGATTTATACAACAAAGAATATCAGAAAAACTTGTGATCATTTGTCAGCGGTTCATCCTTATTTGTCCCATAGCATTTTTATTCCCTACGTTGAAGAACACCCTCTGATTGCAAGTGAATTTCGTTTTTATTGAAAAATCGGAAAATTCAATTTGGCTTACTGAAATTAATTTGACCATCGTATCTTGCACACTCCCTCATTCTTATGCTTGGGTCAATAATGCTATTTAATTGCCAATTTAGATGCATTACTTTGGTATATTTGTAACATAGTACCTGAATGGCGTGCTATCTATTCACACGTTATTATTTTACAGGTAAAAAATATTGCAATGGAGATATTGGATTTCTACGACAACCACAAACTGATTACAGAAGACAGAGTTAATGCAGCCATGAGCAAGCTAGCAAAATAATGGAAGGATATATTGGATTTATGCGGAATGTTTGATACACCACAATAGAGAATACTAGATAATATTGGAAAACAAAGTTAAAATCTTGTATTTTATCCGTGACAGGATTGGCTCAAGGAAGCTAGTCAGCAAGCGGGTACACAATCAGAAAATAGGTTTCATTTGAATGTATCTCTTGATTACGCCCGCCTATCAAACCTCTCCGATTTTCTTTATGGTCTCTTTAAGTTCATGTGGCAATTGAAGTTCTTTTTGCTGTGTGTCCAACCCCTCCAAATGCAGTAGAAGTTCTTATATCATCACGACTAATTTTATCTTTTAAGGGAATCATTATCATCATCAAAATTCATCTCCTTTCCATTTTACTTGGAGGTAGGTAAAGAAAAATAAATAAAAGAACCTAAGAAACATTTTAGATTATAAAAAAATAACTAAAAATGCAAAAATTAATAATTAATTGTTTTAAAAATACAAGACAAACAAGCGAGCACCTTAGTTGTTTCGAGGCATAAATTTCACTATAGTCAAGGCATAGGCCTCAACAAATATTGAAGTGAGACACGGGGGCTCGGGGCCCAGGTATAGTCCGACGCAAGTTGGGAAGCTGGATCATCAAAAAAAAAAAAAATTGAACTTTTTAATACCCATTACTTAACATAAATTGCAATGTTTCATTATTATAATGATAAATAAGTCACAAAATTTCCTCCCATGTTCCTTCTCTGCGAGCCCAGACAATCGGAAACTTTTTTCATTGTTCTCCCTTCCATCTTCCGTGCCAAACACCCCCCAATCACGAATTCCCACGTACTGATTTTCCAACGCTCCATTCCAAATTCGAATTTCAAATTCTGACACAGAGCAAGGGGGACGAAATTCTACTGCACCACCGCCGCTTACTCCACCACTTGTAATCAGAAATGGCGGAGGGGAAAAAGAAGCAGCCAATGAGCCTCAATCAACTCCATAATCGAATCCTCTTAGATCTATCCGCTTCTCACACTAAGAACAAGCCCGTTCCCCGCACTTCCTCTTCTTTATTACCTGGTATTTTGTACACACTGGCTTACGTTTATACGTATTTATGTTGGTATTCGTAGATATTTCTCGTGTTCTTATCTATTAATTGTTTCTTTTGTTTTTAAATTTCAGAGAAAATCGAATTGGATGATAGTGCTCAATCAACTGAAAACGAAGGCGTTCCTGGATTCTCTGGGATTATGAATTTCGGTTCCCATTCTCTCCATACTCCTGCTCTTTCTACTGGTAAAGTTTTTTTCCCCTTCCCAAAAAAAGAAAATAAATCAGAATAAATGATGTTCATTGTATTTTTATGAGTTTTATATGCATTATGTATTTTCCACTGATTGCGTTTGGAAAGTTGTAGTGAACGATGACGACTCCGAGTTGAAACTCGAGGACTCTTCATTGAACGAACATGAAGACGTTCCAAATATGTTCGCGGGCATTGTTTTGTCAGATTCCCCATCTCCCACTCTTGGTATATTATGCGCTCTTCTGTAAATTTTTGGGTTTACTACAGCATACTTCACGTCGGTTGACTGAATTTTCATAAATACAGAAAGGGAAGCGGATAAACAATCAAAGATATATGTAAAAACTTCTGCAGGAAGAAGCAACTCTAATTTTTATCCTTCAATCGGTACTCTGTGTGTGTGTGTGTGTGTGTGTGTGTGTTATTACTAAATTCAGTTTACTCACCCTCATTTATGAGTATATGAATTGGGGTTTAATTTTGCCACACGAGAGGTATTAATCTAATAGTTTTCATAGGTGAAATGGAAGCAAAGGAAAAAGTACAAAGTAGCAAGGTTTGTCAAAAATATGACAATGCTTTGGAGAGCAATCCTACTTTTTTCGACGTTACTGATAATCATTCTAAGTTTCCAGGTACGGAATTTTTATAATTCTCTGCGTTTATACGTGTTAGTTGTTTATAATATTGTAAAACCAGACGAGGTTTTATACTTCTCTCTTTCCTTATTTTCCTTGTATATAAATTTCTTTCTTTTCATTTTTAAAATATAAGTTGATGTTTTCACAATTGGTAGAATTTGAATTAACCCCTGCAATTTTAAAAATAGCAAAATCTGAAAGAAGACTGCATCTGAGTGAAATTCTTCTATTTCAGGCAATTCTGATGTTGATTCCAGTCTTCCAGGTATTACTGAATCTTCCTGAATCTGCCATATCCTAAAACTTACAATGCAATATCTTTTGATATTATTGTATATCTTATCATGGAGTTTGTGTATTGATAAATAAATTGCAGAAGATGAAAAACAAATGAAGGTGAAGATAAAAGGAAGGCGCCGGCTTTGCAAGATTTCAAAGAGCGAAAACAATGATAATGAAGGAAATACTTTAATTGAGAAGGACGAACCTGCATTCACTGGGATTTCGGATTTCGATTCGCCTCCTCAGGTGAAAAAGGTATATGAGAGCACTGGAAATGAAATTAGGGATATTCTAAATGATTTGAGCTCAAGGCTTGAGCTTCTTTCTGTAGAGAAGAAAAGTGTTCCCAGGAAAGTAGATTTAATTGAGGATTTTAAGGATTCGGTGAGGACATCTTATAATGTGGATGCAAGAGAGGAAATCCCAGAATATAGGTCTGATTCTTTCCTTTCACTGTCAGCCAATTCCTCATCGGATTCAACTAAGGTGTCAAAGACTGTTGTGAATGAATGCCAAAAGAAAAATTGTTTGGGTACTGATTCTGATGATGGTGATTTTGTTGGTAAAGTCAATAGAGCCAAGAATCATGTAGAAGGGCTGAAGAAGAATGAATTCATGAGGGTGGGTGTGAAGTCTGTATCTGTAAACCAATCTCTCGCTTTCAATTTCAAAAGAGAAGAGGATGGTGACAGTGATTGTGTAGTTTTGAGTGAAGGGAACAATGCCAAACGAGCAGATCTGAGGCAAGGGATGTTTACTCAGGTGACTGATGAAAAATCTGAGGAAATTAATATATTGGATGATCGTGTGGATGACTTCATTTTGAGTGGTTTGAAGGGTACTTACAGGTTACATAGTAAAATTGCAAAAATGTTGTATCCTCATCAGCGCGATGGTCTGAAATGGCTTTGGTCCCTTCATTGTAAGGGCAAGGGCGGTATCTTGGGTGATGATATGGGCCTTGGAAAGACAATGCAGGTAGAAAAAAACTTTTAATCTGGAGGACAGATTTGTTTTTTCTTATTAATCAAGATAATTGTGTGGATAATTGATCTTTCTAGTCCTATTCTATTTTCAGATTTGTAGCTTTCTAGCTGGATTGTTTAGTTCCACTTTGATTAAGAGAGTGTTGGTTGTTGCACCAAAAACACTATTACCCCATTGGATCAATGAGTTATCAGCTGTAGGGTTATCTGGGAAGACGAGAGAGTATGTTTATTATGGTTTCTTTTTATTTCTATTTAACTTGTTTTCTGAAACAATATTGGAGCTATAATTATCCTCCAACTTTCTCTCTCTTGCAGATATTTTGCAACTTGTCAGAAAACTCGACATTATGAGCTCCAATATGTACTTCAGGTCTTTTTTCTCTTACACTTCAGGCTCTATATAAATATAAAAGAGAAGGAGACTGCATGTTACCTCACTTTTGTAACTTGTTACTGTTTAACTGAAGGCGGTGTTGGTTTGTAGCTCATAACCTTTTTACTCGTTTAAATAAGTATTTCTGACAAGCAGATGTTCTATTTGTGCTCAAGTAGAATTGACATAGTCAAAAGTGCAATAAGTTGTTGAGTTTTATATGATTACTTTGTCTTTGTTATGAATTTTACTTGATTTAAGCTAAAATGCTCTCTTCCTTATTCATTTGAAACATGTCATCTTGAAATAACTGAATAACTATTATTGTTGTCTGCAACTTATGAAATTCATATGAAGTTTTATTTTAAATTCCATGCCAGATTAGGCAGTGAGCATTTTTTTCTTTTGGTGAAATTAGTGGAATGGATTCAGATACCCTTCCATGTATTTCTCTGTGGTTCTGTGTTTTGACAAGCTAGATGTTTCTGTCGTCCTTCTCACAGGACAAAGGTGTTCTTTTAACAACGTATGATATTGTGCGGAATAATACAAAACCATTATGTGGAGATTGCAATTACCTAGATGATGGAGCTGAAGATGAGATGACATGGGATTATATGATTCTCGATGAAGTATTCTTTTTATTTTACTTTTTCTTGAAATCATAGCCACTATCTATTTCTTAAGTTTTAAATTTTATCTTTTTTCAAAATTTTAGGGCCATCTTATAAAGAATCCAAGTACTCAAAGGGCTAAAAGTTTGCTCCAGATACCTTGTGCTCGGCGCATCATCATTAGTGGCACACCACTTCAGAACAATCTCAAGGTAGTGTTTTCCTGTCCTTTTAAGGTTTTTTAGGTTTTCTAATTGATTTCAATATGTCCTTCGTTAACAGTTGACACAAGTAAATGATATATGCTGTTATTGTATTGTTTCTTTTCTGTAATCCAAAACAGGAATTATGGGCCTTATTTAACTTTTGCTGTCCGGAGCTGCTAGGTGACAAGAAATGGTAATGTGGCTCTCCAGATTCAGATTATCTTTTGATTTTCTGTCTTCGTAAATTATTTTTTTTCTCATATTTATTTTTTCTCATAGGTTTAAGGAGAAATATGAGCACTATATCAATCGAGGAAATGAGAAAAATGCCTCAGATAGGGAAAAGCGAATAGGTTCGGCTGTTGCAAAGGTGATAATTTTGTCCACGAGTTAGAATTATTATTATTTGTTCCTTTTTTCTTTTACATTTTTTGGGAGGATGTGAACTTAGTTTTAATTTGTATGTTCGTTGGACCATAGAATCAAATTTATTTTCTTTCCTTTGAAACCTTTGTCTATGCGGTTCTTGTTGCTTCTGCTTTAGCTTAACAATTATATAGGTCATTATGCAAACAGTACGTGGATTTGTGATAAACATCTTTTGGGTTTGCTTTTGGTGGAGTGGATAGCAATTATAAATGGAAGTGACAGTGTTAATAAGCTTCAAACTCTTGACAACTGATACTATGAAATGACCTCTTCATTCTGGTTGTCACTATAATGCGTCATGCCCTTGTAGTTTTCAGGCCAGATTCCACATTTTAAAAATATTGCGTATTCTTTTTAATTAATCAATATATTCTTGTGATGATTTTTGATGTAGAAATATTCTTCAGTTTACCTGCTATCAGGAGTATTATTATATTGCTAGAGTCCAATATTCATAGATTATCACCTGGAGCTGCTTCTGTTCGACAACCTGTACTAGTAAAACCATACTATACATTATCATTGCACGAGAATTTCTGCCTGTCTTATCTTCTATTTTGTCGTCGTTTGAGATTTTCATACAAAGTCTGAAGCTCAAGATATCAGTGTTGATTTGAATCGAGTTGTTTAATATGCGTTAGAATTAAGCGCTGATGATTCTTAAATCATGTCTTCATTATGGAAAGTCTTGAATGGAATACATCGCCAATTGTCTGGATATATAAATCAACTGATTTGTTAAGGTTATAATTTATATCTTAAAAAAAAGTGTGATTCTAGCTTATGCTTTAGGGATATTAATTGAACTAACTGATTTGGACATATGAATGTCTCTTAGTTAAACTTTATTTTCTGGTTAGTGGTGTGACATGATTATTGCACCCATTTGGTAATCACTTGGTTGGGGCTTACTCAATCTTCTGAACGTCCAGTTTGCAATCTAGTTAAATCCTATTTTTTTACCCTATATTAGATGTACAATTCCTTAACACAATTTGGTAGCATGTTATCTTAATAGGAATTAAGAGAATGCATTCAACCATATTTTCTGAGACGTATGAAGAGTGAAGTATTTCGCGATGATACAACACTTTCCAAGAAGAATGAGATTATTGTATGGTTGCGATTAACTGGATTGCAGGTACATGTTCCTAGTTCTACTTCATACTATCTATCAAGAAAATTCTCATTGTCTCGTTTTTGATAAGATATATTTTATGGTGATGTGTCTTTTCCTTGATTTAGCGTCAACTTTATGAAGCTTTCTTAAAGAGTGAGATTGTTATCTCAGCCTGCGATGGGTCACCTCTTGCTGCTCTCACGGTAATATGCTCACTGGAGTTATTTTTTTTCCTTTTGGTTTAACTTCATTTTTTCTCCATCTCTGTGTGTTCTTGAAGGTTCTTTTTGACATCGTCAAAATTTTATGGGATAATATATGCTTTTTCTTGCTATAATGTAAACTGTCTCCAGCACAGTTCAATGTCTGATATGTGTTTGAAATTGGAACTCTTGTTACAAGATTTGCCAATTTTTTATGTAAATTTTTCAGCACAATTCTTAATGTGCAAAGACATGTTTCCAAAATGTTTGGACGCAATTTTGTCGGTAATTGGCTTTTCTTTGTAACTTTTTTTTTTTTTTAATAAATAGAATGAACATGAGGCTCTAAAAAGTTGGGCACCATATATAAAAGAACTTCAAGTCAAATTTGTTTCATGTCTAGTGCATACTTACATTCTCCCATAAAATAATTTTACATGTAAATCGAAAACTTTTTCTTCTTTTCTAACTACACATTCTCCAATAAATCACTATTCCAAAATGCATTTTCTTACCAAAATGGGGCTCAAACAGGGGCATAATATTTACTTACAATATACAAAATCTGAGCTAAGAAGGACTAATTACTTGCTTTGTCTCCATGTCCTATGGATCCGGGCACAGGCATGAGCACCACCACACAAGTAACTTTTGAAAAGTGGGACGAGGCTATCATGTCAGTCTTTTTAGTTTCCAAAAAAAACTGCATCTTAGAACTTTGGGACATGAAAGTTACAAGCATTTTGACAATAAAATTTTCGTTTCATTATGTGTTGTGGTCTTCTTCATATCCATGCTTCCTTTGTTTCTATGTACTCAATTTTTTATTGGTTCCATCTATTTGGTTGTCCTTACCAATTACAATCTCAAACCTGATAATTTAAATTTTATGTTTTTTGGGAAGCAGATCCTTAAAAAAATTTGTGATCATCCACTTCTATTAACAAAAAGAGCTGCTGAAGAGGTTTTGGAAGGGATGGATTCAATGGTAGGCCAGGAAGATCGTGGTGTGGCTGAGAAGTTGGCAATGCATATAGCAGATGTTGCCGATAAATTTGACTTTATAGAGAAGCACGATGTCTCTTGCAAAATATCATTCATCTTATCTTTATTGGTTAGGATTTCACATATCAACTGTTGGTTAATCTACTTGTGTGAATACATAAAATTTGTCATCTTGTATATGATTTGTTACAGGGTGATTTACTTCCAAAGGGACACAAGGTGCTTATTTTTTCACAAACACGGAAGATGCTTAATCTAATTCAGGTTAGTTTCAAATTGTTGGTTATATGTTCCAGTATAGAGACTCAACTTCTTTATCAATGAGAGTGGTGCAGTAGAAAATAGCTGAATGGAACCTTTAGCTTGATGATAAAAAGAAACCAAGGATGTAGCTAATGACTTGGACATATTTCCTTTTATTTGGAAGGTGGGGTGGGGTGTTGGGTAGGGCTTCATAGAGCATTGAATTGGACAATTTGTAGTTTTTGCTTCCTGAAATTTGGCGGACAAGCTTTTTGTTACATATAGGCTGTATATAAGCATTATTCAGTGTGACTTATCCTTTCGTTCTGAAGTGTCAATGTATTTGCTATTCAGCCTGTGAAGTTTCCTTCTTCCTCTGTAATGCTCTATCATAATGATGATGTTACTAGCATGGTATTTAAAAATATTGTGACTCTGAATAGATGCCATTCTGGAACGAGCTTTGAATTAGAGGGAATTCTGAAGTTTAAGATTCTCCCCCTGGTTCAACCCCATGCGATCAACATATAAAAATTTAAAATGAAGCGGAAAGAAATTTTCTTATGCATGAGATAGTTTGATTTCTTATTGTTCTAGAATTTGGACATAGAAAGTGGAAATTAGACTTGACATTTGAACGACAGACTACAATTTAAGCCTCTGGTATTGTCAATGGTTATATTCAAGTTTGCAGTTTAGCATTAAGATTTTGTAAATATGATCTTAAGAAATATATTACTTGTCTGTTTATATTAAGGGTGAATGGTTTTGGTTTTGCTCAATTTTGTCTTAGATTGATTTTTTCCCATTAAAGGTCTTAGACCCTTAGCTGGTGCACAATGTGGAGATGTTCACTTGCACTATGGTTTACATTACTTTTCTGTTATTTGAATTTGACAGTGAACTTTATATCTTTTTGTCTATTTTATTGTCGTCCCTCATACTTTTATCCCATCTTGTATTTTAGATTGTTCCCCTGATGTGGCATGTTTATTGATAATTCTTTGACCATATTTCTTGCTCAGGAATCCCTAATGTCCAGTGACTACAAGTTCTTGCGGATAGATGGTACCACAAAAGCCAGCGATAGAGCTGCGATCGTCAAGGTTTGCTTCTGGATAGAATTATCAGTATTCATATGAAATTCCCATATCTATTTCTCACTTGTCATTTTCAGGATTTCCAAGAGGGCCGTGGAGCTCCAATCTTTCTCTTAACTTCCCAAGTTGGTGGATTGGGCCTTACACTCACAAAAGCAGATCGTGTGATTGTGGTTGATCCAGCATGGAATCCAAGGTGCTTGTTTGGGAAAAAAAAAATATTCTTACAGCCTCTAGTTTTCCATTTAATTTCTAAGAGAACCTGTCCTCCTTTCTTTACTTGAAGTTAAATATTTGTTTCAGACATTGAATTACAGTATTTTACAATTTACATACTGATTATTGCTTGTCTAGACTGTTGTTTTCCTCTCTATTCACTTGCATATCAACAGTCGTATGGCTTATTACCTTTGAGAAAACAATTTCTAAGCTGATGACAGAAAGCGTCTATGAAATGAAAAGCTCTTCGCAAATGTCCGTGTGCGCGCGATGCTTGTCAAGATATAATAAACATTGGACTGAATTTTAACATGTTGTAGACGACTTTTCTCCATAGATTTTGTTGCTATTGTACTACATGTTATTGACTTCGTTTGCAACTTCAACAGCATGGACAATCAAAGTGTTGATCGTGCATACAGGATTGGGCAAAAGAAGGATGTAATTGTATATAGGTTAATGACTTGCAGCACTGTTGAAGAGAAAATTTATAGAAAGCAGGTTAAATAATTTGTCTTGTTATATTATTTTATTTGCCTTATTTTTCATTTTCTAATAACTATAGAGACTGAGGCTAGGTTTACTTCTATTTTAACCTTCTCTCTCTTGGCATTTATATTACTAGTCTTGTTCAATTATGAGTATCGGTCTTCTTGTCGTAATCATGCCCTGCTGACGGGGTGCCTTTATAAAAATTAAATGGTGGCACTACCTGCCATAGCCTTTTTTCCCGTGCCATGAGGCTGTTGACAATTGAATCTGATTTGGTCATAGTTTTCGTATACTGCATCACGAGAACACTGATACGATTGATGATAAAGAAATAGAATTCTTGGTCTTTTTTGGGCCTTAAATTCATCAGTTTTTAAAACCTAGCTTTCTAAATTTTGTTTGGCTTTATTATTTTCAAATTCATTATCCAGGTATTCAAAGGAGGGCTATTTAAAAGTGCAACTGAACATAAAGAGCAGATACGATATTTCAGTCAGCAGGTATTTGCTTGAAATGGAATGTTTACAATTTTTCAATTCATTTTGTTTTGGCCAAAATTGATCTACACTTTCTTGAAGTAAGATATTCTCTTCTACAATCAACACTATAGTCTTTTTCAACCACTGCGGCCCTGCCTAAATTTTTGATACCTTATATGTTAGAGCATGAAGGAAAATAGAAACTTCACGCGGTCTATATCATAATCTATTCATATATGTACATGCATGCATCACGGGCAAGGATGCTAGCTGGAAAACCACATGAGCGTACAACTTTATGCTTATGTACATAATTGTGCCAAGCCAAACCGATCCATACAATTTTAGATGGAGAATTTCAGTTTCTTCCATGTATAGCACATTATTTGATGCTGATGTTGTCTTTTAACTTTTCAGGATCTGCGAGATCTTTTCAGCCTTCCCAAACAGGGATTTGATATTTCTCTGACTCAACTGCAGTTGCATGAAGAGCATGATCAGCAACACACAATGTAATACAATTATTTATTTGGTTTTTGAACTTGCAAGATATTCATTTAGCTGAAGTTATTAATTTGAGATCTTTATTTTTCAAGCTCTTCAAAGCTTCATTTTTCAGTTTGAGATATAATAAGAATTAAAAGGGATCAAAATATATTATTCAATGGCTAAATATTACACCATAGGATTTGTGTTAGGTTATATGTCAAGACTCACAATAATCACATGCTTTCTGTGGCTATTGTCAAAGAGTCATTTGACATTTCCTTGATTTTTTTTCCATATGGATTCTAACTTTTATCATCTTCATCTAGGGAAGAATCTGTCAGAGCCCATGTAGAGTTCCTTCAAACTCTAAATATTGCCGGTGTTAGCCAGCATAGTTTACTCTTCTCCAAGACAGCACCGGTACCAGATGTTCATATAGAGGAGGAAGTAAAAAGGTGATTGTTTTTTTTTTTTTTCCACCCCATATGTTGGCATGCTGTAATCTTTCAAACTGCAACTATGGTGTCTTGGCCTGCCGTAAGGCAGAGTAACATGATGGGGAACATTATGTCTTGTTCTGCACTGCATCTCTCACCTTGTGAAGATCTCACCACTTGTACAAGTGAACATCGCCTTGCATAATTTTATCTTCTTCATTCCCATGTTTGGGATACAGGGTAAGAGGTAATACATTCACCAGCCATTCATCCTCTCGATCATCGCATGAATATAATGTTGATGGGTATGCTTCCTGGAACTGTTTTTAATGTGATTGGTTTTGCCTTCAATCTCAATCTTTATTTTCTCATATAATGTAAATATCATTTATATTTGCAGAGCGAATTACGCGTTTAAGCCTAAGGACGTGCATAAGGTCCAGAAAATTTTTGCTCCTGCTGCAAATGAACCTTCAGAAACTGAAATCACAGAAAGAATTCACCGCTTATCTCAGATGCTTACCAATAAGGTATCTTCTTCGCTGGTCTCTAAGCACCTGTGGAAATCATGAATTTTCTCTCAACCCATATTTGTTTTTCAATCAAAGAGAATCCAGTGAAGCAACTTATGATTGTTTTTAGATTCTAAACTAAAATTGGTAAATATGTACTGTTGCATATGAATGTAGTATCTTTTAATTTTTTAAAAGTGCAAATTAGGGTCACTGGAATGTTATTTTACATCAGGGTAACCTACAGGTTCATTTTGTGCAGAATATATCGAAGCACGTGACATGAACAATTTGCGAATTCATTAATGTATATTGAAATGCATTAAATATCAAAGATTCCATCAGATGATGATACTATGATACCCCAAAAGCGGAAAAAATCACTTTGAATTGGAAACTGATCTATAACAATGATAACCAAATCAGACAAATTATTGCATGTTGAATAAATTACCCAGTAGCATTTTAGATGGGGGTGTGAATATAATGTTCAAATTTGGCAACTGAAGATTATTTCACACGAGACAGATGGCCTAATATGGTATTCTTTTCAAGTAATTTGTTTAGCTTCTTTTTATTTTCAATTAAAATCATTGGACATCATGTAAATAGCATGAAGCATCTTCTGGGAAATAAGTTCGGTTCTGCCTCTTAGTTTGAAGTTACCATTAAGGATTTGCTTGATCGATTGATGAAAATTCTTTTGGTTGCTGCTTTTTCATATATTTTATTGGTTTTCTGATTCTTTTACAATTTTGCTGCCATTAAGTATACCCATACTTGTATTTCCTTGTTGATTGGTCTTGCAGGTTGCTGTCTCTAAATTACCCGATAAAGGGGAGAAGATACATAAGCAAATAGCTGAATTGAGACTTCAACTTGATCAGCTACGAATGGAAAA
>CAIGRK010081290.1:0-13246 GCA_903798315.1 Fraxinus greggii
TTTGAGATTATTAACAAATCGAACTAATAAAGTAAGTAAGTTGACCAATTTTTCAAATTTGAAATTCTTGCTCGATAAATATTATTAGATTAGTAGATAATGTACATCTACACTTGCAATTCGAACTACGATACAACTAATTTCAATTCACGGTATTTGTTTTCATTGTCGCTATTAACGGTCAACGACTCAATCAAAATCCTAGATCCACCACTGACTGAGACCAACTTATACTAGTATTATATCTTCTGCCACAAAAGCAATTGCAAAGGAAGTTTTGTAAGTGTAAGTTTTTGTGCTTGTATAATTCGCCCATAGTATTTGTGGTAGTTGCTCAGCCCACAAGTCTTTTGGCATCATCTCACTTTATCTTCAATATACGTTTCAATGTTTTGTTAACAACGTATAATTGTCCATTTGAATCGGGTCTTATAGGTAGAAAAGTGCTTATAAATGCCTAATTCATCGCACATATGTTATAGCTTTTTTGCTTTCAAATTGCATACCATTATTTAAGTGTGGGATGCCGGATATGCAAATGATGTTTTCCCATATGAATCTAAAAGAGTTCTCCTAGGTGATTTTGCAGTTGTTCTGCTTTGCCTACTTTGTCAAAAAGTTAATTGCAACAATAAAAAAACTTCGCATTAGCTCGGCTTATGGATAGACGACTAACGAAATCTATCATCTACTTTAAAGGCCAATGTCTAGTAACCGATGTTAACTCTTGAGATGGTTTCTTAGAAATATTAGCGAAACATTGACATTTGTCGCATTTCTTAGCAAAGTAAAAAAGGCATCATTTTCATAGCTTGCTTCAGTGCTTTTTATGCCTACAAATATCCCCCGATATGATTATTACAAATGCCTTCATGAATTTTTCTTAATGTGTAATCGACTTCATTATTTTCGACACGTCTAAATAAAATAGTAGAATACCCTTTCATGTATAAAATTTCTTCGTGCATAACATATTTAGTAGATTTTAGTTTAATGTTATGCGATTTAGCCTTGTCCTTGGAAGAGATTGGTTGTGCAAATTGTTGGAAAATTATTTAATTTGTCATGTGAGCCAACATATGTAATTAATTGTGTATAAAAACTATCTTAAAGTTAAGCTCAAAATTAAAGTGATCTAATAAAGAATTAAGTAATTGAGCTTTCAACATCTAAATAAAGTGTGTGATGGATTATATGTGTACAGACCTAATTCATTAAGATTTGTATTTGACGATGTACCAAATACATATGAAAACCATAATAGTGTTATGGTCCCCAACTCATATGCAATTCTCATTTTTTGTGACATTCCATCAATACAATAATTAATAGAGAAAGCATATTGAAGAGGAAGATCCAAAATCTACAATCAAGAATCAAGAAGAAGGTTTGGAGCAATTAAATTGAATAATAAGATATCAAGATTTAAAGATCAAAATTCAAGATCCAATATTCATTATTCAAGATACAAACCAATGGATCAAGGTATATTCCGCATTAATTAATTTTCTCGTTGATTTGACATGGAAATCTTGACAATTATAATATTATAAAGTTTAAGTTTCATGAAAAATTCAACAAGTGGTATCAGAACTAACTCGATATTAAAGTATTGAGATTCAAGAAATAATTTTAGGGTTAAAATTCACACTTTGGATTACTTAATTTTGGGATGTGAATTTCAAACCCTATATATTTAAATTTTGGGTATTTGACAATTTGAAAATTTTTAGGACTTAATTGTTGAATTTGAGTATAATTATAATTGATTGCATTTGTGTGGAAATAAGTTTTAAGCAATTTCATTGGACACGTGTACCTGTAATGATTAACAAAGATGATGCAATTGGACGAAAATCAGTGTTTTTTTTTTTTAAAGTTCAAAACAAAAATAAAAATAAAAGAATTAGGAATTAACAATTAAAATTCAAATTTTGGTACTTAAACTTTCTTTTGGATTAATGATTTTCCTAAATAAATTAATTGAAACAATATGTTACCAAAGTAACATCTCTTGCCTAGATTAATTTATTTAGAATATTAGGAAGATTGTGTGTTTGTAATTCATGCGGATATTCACCTTTCCAAATGAAGGTAAATATTTGGCCGAATTACATGGACACCTATGGTAATAAATATGTGACAATTATAAGGTTTTGTTTTATGTGATTAATAAATCGATCCAAAGATAAATTTATTATTTGAAATAGTTTATTGTCAATATTTGATTACTAAATTAAGAGTATCATTAATAGTTGATATTTCTGTCCAAATACTAAATATCAAAGTTGTGATTGTTCTCTTGTGATGGGGTTTACAATTATTTGAATTGATTAATTGTTTAATACGTATTCCAATGTGAACATATTTCTTTAGCTTTGTTCTCTATCCAGTTGACTCTTCTGCTTCTACAATATCTGCAAACATCAACTCTATTCTCGTACTAAATGGAGCCAACTTTAAGACTGTAAAGAGAACGTATAGATCGTTCTTGGTTGCATGGACTTAAACCTTACGTCAAAGATTGAACAACCCGCTGTGATTACGGATAAAAGTTTTGCTGATAAAAAAGGAACTTTGATAAGTGGGATCAATCAAACCACATAAGTCTTATGATCATGAAATGTGGTATTCCAGAATCATTCAGGGGCACTGTGTTCGATAAGGTAACTACTGCTAAGGAATTTTTTGATGAAATTGAAAAACGTTTTGGAAAAAGTGATAAGGCTAAAACAAGTACACTTTTGGCAAACTTAGTTTCACAAAGGTATAAATGTAAAAGAAATAGTCGGAAGCACATCATGAAGATGTCTCATATTGTTTCAAAATTAAAGACACTAAAGTTTGAGCTATCTGATGATTTTCTTGTGGATTTGGTTTTGATTTCTTTTCCGGTATATTACAATAAATTCAAGGTCAGTTATAACTGTCAAAAGGAATAGACTCTAAATGAGCTCATTTCATACTATGTGCAAGAAGAAGAAAAGTTGAAGTAAGAAAGAACTGAAAGTGCTCACTTGGCTAGTACCTTTAATGACAAGCTCAAGAAAAGAATGAATAAGAAAGCTGTACTCGGTCCAGCTCAAAAGAAGCAGCAAAAGCTTGAAAATGATTAATCATCTGGCTGTTAATTTTGTGAAACACCAGGACAATTGAAAATGGATTGTACCAAATACCACGCTTGGCGTGTAAAGAAATGTACGTTCTCACTTTGATTTGTTTTGAAACTAATTTAGTTTCAGTATCTAGACATACTTGGTGGATTGATTCCGGTGCCACTACTAATATAAGTATGTCTATGCAGGGTTACCTGAACAGCTGGAAGCCAAATTGCAGGCGGTGGCAAATCAGTTGAAGTAGAGGCTATAGGGAATTTTAGATTATTATTATTATTAAAGACCGATTTTAATTTTTTGAAAAAGACTTTTGTGGTACCGTCTTTATGATGGAATTTGGTTTCTATTTCTGCTTTGGACGAATTTGGTTATTCTTGTTCATTTGGAAATAATAAATGTAGTTTTTTTTCTTGATTCAAATTTTGTGCATACCGGTTCTCTCCCTATATATGATAATATGTACTTACTTAATTCGGTTGCTTCTTATAATGAAACATTGCATATGAATTCACAAGGTATTAAAAGTAAATTAACCAATGAGAATTTCGCTTCAATGTGGCACAAGCGCTTCTGTCACATTTCTCAAAAGAGAATTGAAAAACTTGTGTCAAAATGAATTCTTGATTCCCTTGATTTTTTAGATTTAATTATTTGTGTAAATTGCATTAAGGAGAAACAAACAAATATAAGGAGATTAGGTGCTAATAGGACTTCAAACGTCTTAGAATTCATTCATACGGATATCTGTGTGACATTCCCTTTATCTCATTCATGAGAAATCCCAATCATTGGATATGTTCAAGGCTTATAAGGCTGAAGTTGAAAATCAACATGGCAAAAGAATAAAACATGTCAGATCCGATATTAAGGGAAAACAAACAAATATAAAGAGATTATGTGCCGATAAGATTTCAGATATCTTGGAACTAATTCACACAGATATCTATGGGCCATTACCTTCTGTTTCATGGAATGGTTAGCAGTCATTTATTATGTCCATAGATGATTATTCCTGTTATGGTTACCTAAATCTCTTTCATGAGAAATCCCAATTACTGAATATGTTCAAGGCTTATAAGGTTGAAGTTGAAAATCAACTTGGCAAAAGAATAAAACATGTCAGATCCGATCGTGGTGGTGAATACTATCATGTATATGAGGGATCAGGAGAACAACGCCCGTTACCTTTTGTTAAATTCCTAGAGGAATGTGAAATTGTCCCTCATTACACCGTGCCAAGTTCTCCTAGCATGAATGGTGTTGCTGAAAGACGAAATAGAATACTTAAGGTATGGTAAGGAGTATGATTAGTCATTCCACCTTACTAGAATCTCTCTGGGAGAAGTATTAAAAGGTGCAGCTTATATTCTTAATAGATTTCCAAGCAAAGCAACTGTTAAAACCTCTTGTGAGCTTTGGACAGGAAAAAGGCTTAGTTTGAAGCATTTACACATTTGAGATTGTCCAGCTGAGGCAAGGCCTCATAAGCCATTGGAAAAAAATCGGATTCTAGAACTGTCAGTTGTTGTTTTATTGGGTATTCTAAAAGGTCAATTGGTTACAAATTTTATCATTCCAGTACCAAATCAATTTTCGAAATAGGAAATGTCCGGTTCTTTGAGGATGTGGAGTTTGTGGGGGGAGATAAAGTTAGGAATTTTGTCTTTGAAGAGGAACATATAAACATCTCCATATTGCAATTGACAATGATCAAAATCAGGAACAAATTATTGCTTCAGATCTTATTTAAAAAGCAATTTCGGATCGAGATAATATTCCCGAACCCCTTATAAACAATCAAGAGATTGTTTTAAAAGAACAAACTCAACAACCTCAAGAACAAATGACATTAAGGAGATCCATTAAAGAAAGGAAAAATGCAATTCTTGATGATTTTATAGTGTTTCTCCAAGAACATGAGGATGTCATTAGATTGATGGAAAAAAATCATATCAACTTTCATCAAGCAATGTAAGTGAATAATTTTCAAAAGTAGATTGATGCCATGTACGAGGAAATAAAGTCCTTGAAAGATAATAACGTTTGAGAACTTATCCCATTGCCTGAAGGTGCGAAACTCATTGGTTGCAAATGGATATATAAAACCAAGAGGGATTCTAAAGGTAATGTGAAAAGATATAAGGTTCGTCTTGTTGCAAATGACTTTACTTAAAAGGAAGACATCGATTGCAAACAGACTTTCTCTCCAATTTCAACGAAAGACTCTTTCAGGATTATTGTGGCACTGGTTGCGCACTTTGATCTTGAGTTATATCAGATGGATGTTAAGACAGCGTTTCTCAATGGCGACATTGATGAGACGATCTATATGGTGCAACCAGAAAACTTTGTGTCAGGAGACCCGAAGAATATGGTTTGCAAATTAAAGAAATCCATCTACGGGCTCAAGCAAGCTTCCCGTCAATGGTACTACAAATTTCATCAAGTANTGACTTTACTTAAAAGGAAGACATCGATTGCAAACAGACTTTCTCTCCAATTTCAACGAAAGACTCTTTCAGGATTATAATGGCACTTGTAGCACATTTTGACCTTTTGCTACATTTGATGGATGTAAAGATGACGTTTCTCAATGGTAACATTGATAAGATGATTTATATGGAGCAACCAAAAACTTTGTGTCACGAGACTCAAAGAAAATAGTTTGCAAATTAAAGAAATTCATCTATAAGCTTAAGCAGGCTTCCCGCCAATGGTATCACTAATTTTATCAAATAATCATCTCCTTTGGATTTGAAATGAATGTGGTTGATTATTGTGTATACTACATGTTCAATGAAAGTAAGTATATTTTCCTAGTATTGTATGTTGATGACATATTACTTGCATACAATGATATGATTTTCCTAGTATTGTATGTTGATGACATATTACTTGCATACAATGATATGCTTATTGTACGAAATCAAGATATTTCTATGAAAGAATTTTGAGATAAAAGATCTTGGTGACGCCTCTTTTGTATTAAGGATTCAGATGCATCGGGACAGTTCTCAAGGTATTCTTGAATTTTCACGAAAGAGCTATATTGATACGATACTTAAGAGATTTGGGATGTAGGATTGTAAACCAAGTGATACCTCTATTGCTAAGGGAGACAAATTTAATCTCAATCAATATCCTGAGAATGACCTTGAAATAAAGAAGATGCAGAAAATCCCCTATACTTCAGTAATTGGGAGTTTAATGTATACTTAGGGATGCACACGTCCGGATATAGCATTCATTATGGAATGTTAGGTAGATATTTAAGTAACCCTATGAAGATCATTGGAAGGCAGCTAAGCGGGTTATGCTATATTTACAGAGAACAAAAGATTACATGCTCATATATAGGAAATCGGACCAATTGGAGATCATTGGTTATACTGATTTTGATTTTGCTAGATGTCAAGACAGTAGGAGATCCACATGGGGCTATGTCTTCCTGTTGGCTAGAGGAGCTATATCCTGGAAGAGTGCTAAACAGACACTCATAGCTTTTTTAACCATGACATCGGAGTTTATAGCGTGTTATGAGGCATATAATCAAGGAATATAGCTACGAAATTTTTGTCACTGGGTTGTGGATTATACATGGAATTGAAAGACCACTTAAGCTATTCTGTCATATTAAGTCATCAGTCTTGTATTCAAATAACAATACGAGTTCAACTAAGTCTAAATTTATAGACATCAAATTCGTAGTTATTAAAGAAAGAGTTCGGAGTGGTCACGTTACAATAAAACATATTAGGACAAACTCCATGATAGTAGATCATTAAAGGTCTGACACCCAAGATCTTTCATGAGCACACTATACACATGTGTGTTATAAATTTTGATGATATGCTAGTTTAATAGGAGTTTGTAATTTTGGATGTTGTCTTCCTGACAAGTGATTTTTGGTTGTGCTCATTCAAGTTTGTTTTAGTTCATTTCAATAATAAATTATTCAGTTCAACTTTTCACTCTGATTAATTTTTTTTAGTTTGATCTCATAAGGTATTAAGGAATAAAGTATAACCAGTTGAAAATATGCATGTTTGGATCACATTATATGTAATTTCCATGTTATACATCCACACTTGATTTATATCATTTGATTATATTGATATACATGACCATTGAGAGTTTAGTTATGATATTTTTAACGGAGACAGCTTTGATCTCATATTGATATAATCAATGGACGAGATTATTTGAAGATGCTTTTGGTTATGATACCAAAAGTTTTGAATTCATAAGGATATATATATTTATAAGGTAACATGTGTGTCCCAAGTGGGAGATTGTCAGGAAATTATTTAATTTGTCATGTGAGCCGATATATGCAATTAATTGTGAATAAATGCTATCTTAAAGTTAAGCTCAAAATTAAAGTGATCTAATAAAGAATTAAGTAATTGAGTTTCAGGCATAAAAATAAAGTGTAGGTCGGATTATATGTGTAGAAATCGGATCTATTAGGATTTGTATTTGACGACATGCCGAATACATATGGAAACTATATATATGGTTATGGTCTCCAATTCATATTGAATTCTCATTCCTTGTGCTACTTCATCAACACAAGAATTAATCGAGAAAGCATATTGAAGAGGAATATCTAAAACTCACAATCAAAAATCAAGAATTACAATCAAGAATTAAGAAGAAAGTTTGGAGCAATTAAATTGAACAACAAAAAATCAAGATTTAAATATCAAAATTCAAGATTCATTATTCAAGATACAAATCAATGAAGGTATGTTCCGCATTAAATAATTTTCTTGACAATTTGACATGGAGATCTTGACAATTCATAATATTTTATAAAGTTTAAATTTTATTAAAAATTCAACACAAATAACTTGTAATATCTTTCATCCGAGGACTTTCTCCCACCTAGAGTACGTGGTTGGGTTCGATGGATATGGATTGACCTATTACATGCTCCACAGATACCATTTTTCGTCCTTGGTATTTGATTAATTCAACGTATTCAAAATATTTGAAGAGATAGTTACCTTGACGAGGTATGCAGCCGTGTTCTTATCCTTCGCTGCAAACACTTCATTGACTTAACTAACAATTAACTATGAGTCGTTGCTGACACTAATTATTTTTACGCCTATTTCTTTAGTTCAGTTGAAGTCTTGCCAGCAGAGCTTCGTATTCATCCATATATCAATGCAGAGGTTAAATTTTGCCCCTCTGGGCTAACTAAGTCAATCTCTGCTCCTGATGCATTTCTCCCGAAGAACTATCCCTAAAAAGTTTTCATGCCTGTGTTTTAGGAGGTTAAAGTCCAATCACCATAAGGGGTGATTTTCAAACTCTGTTATAAAATCGGCCAATGCTTGTCCCTCGAAAGCGGATTGATTTTGAAGTTGAACTCGAACTAGATTAGCTCTATAAAACATTTCATTAGTCTTCTTGAGACATCAGGTTTTTGTAATGTCTGTTTTAAAGAATAGATCGTTAAGACATCAATGCTTTGGGATTGGAAGTAAGGTCGCAACTTTAGCGATGCAGTTACTAATGCCAAGGCTAGTTTTTTCCCATATCTAGTTTCTACATTACACGTACTAAGCTTATAACTATATCTGATATCTTTATGTTAGACTTTATTTGGCTCATGTGCATATAAAAATTATTATGTTATTAATTTATTAATATTATCGATAATATAATAAATTAAGGTTATGGTTTAATAAATATAATTAAATGCTAAATTACGTTAATAACCTGAAAGTATGTTGCTATGGAGCAATGTATTTCTTCCGCTTTATGCATGATAATGGTTTTTGTATGTTCTTTGTGAGAATAGTCAAGCTCTAAGATTCTAGGGTTTAATGTTTATATTTGATTATGATTGAATCACATATGATGTTAATGCATATTAAGAATAATCTGACATGTATCAGAACCTTGATTAAAGAACTTATGATTTTCCATTAATGTTTATTAATTTTACTATCTAATTAAAAAGGGCCTAAATTTATTTATGAGAAAATTGATCTATTTGCGTTGAAATAATATATATAGATATGATGGAGTAATCACTTCAATTTTATTTTTATTTTTTAGTTCTTGCCTGATTTCCATAAGGAGCATTAACTAATAGGTTAATATCACATAAATTCTCTTTAATTCACTATTATAATGAAAAATGTACATACCTTTCATTTTTTGACATTTTCACATTTAATTACACATTTGATTGTGCAAAACATTATTTTCATCAATTTCCATCCAATTTCTCAATAAAAAGCTGTAAAATGAAAAAATATCCTTCTATTTAAATAAAACAAAAATAAAATAAAGTAAAATAAAAATTAAGAATTAATTACAATCATAAATCTTTTAAATTTGCAAAAGAGAAACTAGTAAAATCAAGAAACCGTTTGCAAAAGGGAAACTAGTAAAATCAAGAAATCGTTCTCTCTTTACCTCTCTATAATTGAATGTTGTTCAATTGATGGGTTCTATTCATATTTATAGGTATAGAGAAAGAGTTTCTCATGAACCATAAAACTATCCACTTTCCATCAAAGTGGACGGTTATAAAACTACCACTTTTCAATGGATCGATTAGATTTTAGCATTTAGAACATTTTAATTAATTGATTGATGATATTACGTGGACTACATTAATTGGTCTTACATACTGTGGAATTAATTTTTCTCTATGGAATGTCTTGAGTTTCGATAATTACATACAAGTACATAGATGAGGAAATTTAACGAATTTGAGTAGAATTAGCTTTAGAGAAATTTGGCTTTGCATTTCTTGTAGTGGAGGAGGAGAAAAAGGATAAAGATTTTTTTTATTATTTCTAATTTATTAATAATTTATCTAGAACTCATTTGTACTTTTTTAAAAAGTTTAGGACTATGATTGCAATTAAATCTTTTTTTTTTTATTATTTAAATATGAAGGTATATTCGTCATTTTACAGCTTTTTATTGAAAAATTGACTGGAAATGGATGAAGATGATATTATAATAAATAATTTTTCTTGTCCTGGGTATGTTGAGATTTATTGCGCCCAAAGGTTGATTAGTTATTTTATAATCATAAACATAATCATGGTTGATTGGTATGCTTGATTAGATATGCAATATCCAAAGAGATAGCAAGCACGTGTAATTGGAGTGTACCTAATTGTTATTATGTTAAATTAAAATTAAGCACCAATTAATGTTTGTTATTGTACATTGTTGGATCACCCAAAGGACAACTTTAATGTGTATAATTAAAATCTAGAGGAATAGTATCTGAATCTAATTTGCTAAGACTCAAAGCATTAATATTTTGCAGCATTTGTTAATGTTTCTCTTCATTCACAAGCTTCGTCTGTTCATGTGTTCAATGGGCTTAATTACCTTGAGTGGTCTGATCAAGTTTAATTTCACTTAGGTATTTTGGACCTTGATCTCGTTGTTCAAGTGGAGAAAACTTGCTACTCTTTCTGATGAAAACAACACCGAGGAAAGATTTTTACAAAAGGCTTGCGAAAGATCAAATAGACGGAGCTTAATGTTTATGCGTATGACTGCGGCGAACAACATTAAGTCTACTCTCCCAAGAACTGAAGTTGTTGACTTCATGAAGTTAGTAGAAGATTGATCTCAATCTCCTGATAAGCCAGTTGCTAGTACATTAATGGGAATACTGACCTCCATGAAATTTTATGGTACCCGTACCATGCTTGAGCACGTCATTGAGATGACAAGCTTAGCAGTAAAAGTAAAGAATATGGGGACGTGTGTGGATGATAGCTTCTTAGTGCAGTTTATTATAAACTCATTGCCTTCTGAATATGGTCCATTTCAAATGAACTATAACACTTTGAAAGATAAGTGGAATGTGAATGAACTTCACTAAATGTTGGTTCATGGAGTGATAAGGATTAAGAACCAAGGAGCTCATCATAAATGAAAAATGAGCTGGAAAGAAAAGTCAAAAGAATCAAGGGAAAGAGAAATGGAAAGAATGGACCACTAAAGTTCAATGGGTCTTCTTCCCAAATTCACAAAAGGGACATAAGGAATGAGAAGTGTTACTTCTGCAAGAAATTTGGACACTTCCAGAAAGACTGCCGTAAATACAAGGCATTATTCGAAAAGCAGGGTAAATATAATGTTTTTGTATGTTTCAAATCTAATTTAGCTAAAGTTCGTTATAATACTTGATGGATTGATTTTAGATGTATCACTCATATCTCTAATACGATATAGGGATTCTTTATGACTGCAAAATGAGACATTCGTGTTTATATGAAACAGAGTCAAATCTGAAGTTGTACCAATTGGAACTTATCGTTATTGGACATCATTTGGATTTATATTAAACACTGTATGTTCCTTATGTTTCTCATAAANGTATGTTTCAAATCTAATTTAGCTAAAGTTCGTTATAATACTTGATGGATTGATTTTAGATGTATCACTCATATCTCTAATACGATATAGGGATTCTTTATGACTGCAAAATGAGACATTCGTGTTTATATGAAACAGAGTCAAATCTGAAGTTGTACCAATTGGAACTTATCGTTATTGGACATCATTTGGATTTATATTAAACACTGTATGTTCCTTATGTTTCTCATAAATTAGTTTCTTTATCTCGACTTGGTACATTGGGATACTTTTTAAAATTTGGGAAGGGATGTTTCAGATTACTTAAGCAAAATCTTTTTATTGGTTCGGGTATTTTTTTCTGATGGATTATATAAGTTGAAACTTGATAATTGCTTTTTGAAACTCTTCTAACCTTACATCATAGAGTTAGTAAGAAACGAAGTTCAGTAAATTAATGATAAGCTTACTTGTGACATAAACGTTTGGGTTACATATTCAAAGAACGATTACAAAGATTGGTAAAGAATGAAATCTTTCATGATTTGGATTTTACCGATCTTGATGTATGTTTAGAATTTATAAAAGGAAAACAAACTGAAATTACGAGGTTCGATCCAAATTACACCTAAAGGGGGTAAACAGGTGATTATGCGAAATTAAAAATAAATAATTAACTAGCAACAAGTCACTCTTAATTATCTCTAGTTGATTAATCAATCAAATCAATTTTCCAAAGTTGAATTGCCATATTTATATGAAAGTAATAAATAAACACTAGGAATGATCACGGAGAAACCCCAATAGGGTAAAAACTCCGGGTACTTTGCCGTCAACAATCCACTAAAAATGAATTATGAACTTACAGTCCGTCAGACACGACTACCACTAGTACTTTCTGACCTCCTGACTACAATTCTCACAGTCTTTCTGGATTGCGTGCTCATGCACAAACTCCCAACTGTAGTTTTCAAAGCCTTCCTTGATTACGTGCTCCTGCACCAACGAAGAACTCCGCGTTCTCCAACAATTGAAACCCCACTCACCTTCCCTTGATCTTCAGAACTCTGACAAATGTGTAGGAAGTACCAGTTTAGTATTTGGATTAAGTGAGTTTGATGTTTTCAACACCAAGAAAAATCAAAACAACGAAGGTTGAAAGGTATTGATGAAGTAGATAAGAAGCACTATGTGTCTCTCAATGTTCAACCTTGAAAATCATTCAGAGGCATGCTAGTTTTTATACTCTAGGTTTTAGAATGAATGGGCAGAATAAAAAGTCTTAAAAATGTGGATTAAAATTTTTTGGATTAACATGTCGCTCGAGTGAAAGCTAGGCTACATGCAAGCAACAGTGTGTCGCTCGAGCGAAGGCCAGACAACAGGCTAGCAACAATGTTTCTATTTATGCCGCTCGAGCAAAGTCATAGCGACAATCTAGTGAAATTGCGGCGCCATTTTTTCCTTCTTTCCATTCTCGAACCCTACACCTAATACAACTCAATTAGCAATATTTGCAACTTACTCCTTAACGTTTATAACACATTAAATATAGTCCTTTATGTTCATAGATTTGTCAATTACATTAAAAACCTAACAAGCTCCCCCTTCGGTATTCTGTGACAAAACTACAAATCTAAAGTCAAAGTAGTAAAAAAAAAAAAGACTCAAAACAATTACTACTATCAAACCAACGTCTTGACTAAAATGTGCTCTTTTTTTTTTTGTAAACCTGTTTCCTGAAACGGACAATTCAATACCCAGTGTAAAAGCATGTGAAA
>CAIGRK010081430.1:0-10586 GCA_903798315.1 Fraxinus greggii
TTTTGAATTTCTGTCACTTTTTTTCATGTGTGTCACTATTTTTTTTATTTTCTGTAACTTTTTTTTATTGTTTGTTACTTTTTGAATTTCGATTAATTTTTTAAGTGACAATGACTAGTGGGTAAATTGTGTTCATTGGAGCTATTTTTGTTTGGTTAATGCTTAACTTGACCATTTTCTCAAGTGGATACACCCTGTCACTTTTTAATATGGTACTTTTTGAATGTTTTGTCATTCTTTTAAAATTTTGTTCCTTTTTTGAAATTCTGGTCACTTTTTGAGTGTTGTCACTTTTTTTTTTGAATTTCTGGCATTTTTTTATGTTTTTCACTTTTTTTTTGGTTACTTTTTTTGCACTTAATTTTAAAAAGTGACATTGTATCTCACTTTTTTAATAAAAAAAGTGACACTTAATTTTACCAAGTATTTTTTACTTTCAAAATACTTTTCATATGACTTTTTAAGTTGCCCATTCTGTTTTCACTCTTCAGGTCCGGTCCAATCCCCGGCCCATTTAGATTTGTAGGCATAAAAAAATTATTTATTTATTATTATTTTTATTATTATTATTATTTATCTAAAACGATGTTCCTAGTCAATTTAATTTGAAATACATAGTATTAGTCACATATACAATAGAATTTAGTTTTGTCTCGGATCTCTGTTTGTGCTTTTAATCAAAGTGATATGTGTTTATTTTATTTTTTGACTGAGGTTAAAATTACGTTGAGTTCATTTTAAGTACCCATTTGTTTCCTTCCATGCTTATATAAGTTAAAAGTTTAATATTTTGATAGTGAAGTAAATATTACTTTGGAAATTATTTATTCATTCATTTATTATTTTGACTTATAAAAAGTTTACTTATTTACCAAAATAAAATCACTTATAATTACAATATACTTCTATAAATGTACGCAAAATTTATTAGTTATAAAAGTAATTAATTAATCTTTAAATTAATAATTTATTAATTTATTCTTTGTGGTCTCACATTGAATGATTTGGTAACGGCCATATTACTCGAATCTACTCTTATACCAAACTAAAAGAGATGAGAAAAGAAAATCCGAGAAATATACAAAGTAAGAATGGAATTCATATATATAAGAATAAACATAATTAAAATTGTATTGAAACTTTGTAACATAGTTCTTTCAAATCAAATAACTTATTCAGACACGTATTTATTTATTGTTACCTCAAATTACATGACCAATACAATTCACAATCAATTATGAATAATCAAACAAGATAGATGATAAAGTCCACCTTAAACAATTCATATATAATATTAATGACACACTAGAGCACATATATTTAGAGGCTGCGACGAGTTTTCCGGCCACCAGCACGGCTGCCGGAAGTCCTTGGATCGTGCCCACGATTGGCCATGGCCCCACTATAGTCGTTTAGACTTACTCTTAGAGATCGGCCTTCCATGTCAATCTCTTCCAACTCCCTTCCTATAATTAACATTTAACCAATAAGTACAATTTATTGAATCGGACTCAACATAACTTGACAAGATAGTAGAATTCATTACTTGTTATGTCTACTTTTGTCTATTGAACGTGTCAAAATAAGTACATACTCTGATTTGACAAAAGATGTCAATGTTGTGGAAGACAAACCTGAAAATGAAATGGCCTGTGTATTGGAAGCTGAAGACATTATGGCAAAGGCCAAGAACATAAAGCAGCAAAACCGAAGTACAATCGCCATTTCTGATCAAGAAAAAGCTGACTTATAATCTATATTTATAACTTATAAGTGGAATTAATAGACGTTTGAAATGAAGGGTGGAAGCCACGTTTGGCCCGTGAAATATGGGTCAACGGCGTACTATACTCAAAAAGGAAACAATATGACTTGGAAAGGAACCATACATGGTTGGGCCATCAAGCATCTAAAGGATTATGTGAAAAGCTACTTATTATTCAATTTTAGTTATAATAAATAACATATACGACCCATTTGATAAGGCTTTTACTTTTGTAAAAAAACTTCTCGGAAAGCTACCTTATATCTTTCTTTTCTATAAACTTTTCTAGTCACGCAGATCACTTCTAGAAAATTATATAAATATTCAAAAGCAATTTCTTAATTTCAAAATTAGCTTTCAACTTTTCAAAAGTCCTGTTAAACGGGCTCAATAATATATGTGCCTTGAGGACAAATCGTATGTAAATAATAGTGAGCACGAGGAACTATTGTGTCATAAATAACTCGAATGGCACCTAGACAAAATTGACCATTTTGCATTATAGATTGGTTAGGTAGACAAAATTGATCATTTTACATTGAATTATGCTAAGTGTACATTCTATAGTATACACTTTTGTTGACAATGTGTATGAATTCAAAAAGTGTTGGACAGGAAAGTGTGTATTTTTTTAAAACTGTTCAATTACGTGTCGACACATGGTACAATATAAAAAGTTTGATTTTGACAGTTAAGTAAATATTTCTATTTCTAGAACTTGCTTTTAGGTGCAAGATGAATATCATCATTAAATACAATATGGCTAAAATAAAAATGTTGTCCTAAAGCAATATAGTTGGTTTGGGCAAATGAAGTTCCTCTATAAAACATAAAAAATTATATTCACAAATAAATTTTTTTTCCATTATTGAAGATTTAAAGTATGTCAAGTAATAACATGAGTGCAATAAAATATTGTGTTGTGAGAATATTAAAATATAACAAGTAATTGAATGAAATATAATAGTTCGACTTGAGATTTTTTTGACATATTAAATTGTCTGTTAATGCTTTAGTTCGATTGTTGGAGCGCGTTAGCACTTGACTAATAAGATAGAGCGGACTTTGTATCACTTAATATATAATAAAAAATATATTAAAGATTAATTGACTTTTTTTTATTTATATCTATAAATCAATGTGTACAGCTAACTTCGTAAGAAGAATTAAATCTATTGAATTTAAAAAATTAGTCTATATTAACATAAATTTACGTTGTTTTGAAACAAAATTTAAGCCTACATTGCTAATAGAAAATATTATTAAAGCGTGTTGAACAGGATAAAATTGAATGAGATTCAAAAAATGTGACGAATTTATCATTTATCATGTTCATCGATCGGATATATCAAATATGTCTTTTGAGTGGAGAAGTGTTTTTATTTTTTTAAATAAAAATCTGATTTAAATCACATCTCATCACGTCATGAGTATGTATACTATTATGTACATGTAGAATATTGTGACAAGATAATAATATGACTACTGATAAGTGTAGTTTCTACACTTATTCGAGATCTTAAATTATGATATTTTATTGTTTTTGGATAAAATACTACCTAACTTGTATTATATTTTATTTTATAGGTAAAACTCAATGTTTGATGAAGAATTGGAGAAAAGAATGCAAAGATAACGAAAAATGACTCAATTGTATCAAATAAAAAATTCGAGGACTGGAATGCAAATATTCAAAAGTTATGTCGAACATCACGATGAAGATTGAGAGTTTTAGGCATCAATTTGATGAGGAAAGAAGCAAAAGTTATGAAATATAGTCCAAGTAATATCACATATCAACTTCCAGCCGAAAAAGTTATGCTTCGGATTTTCAAGTTCATATTGAAACCCAATTTTAGCATAGCAAGCTTTCGAATTGGAAAAATAGTATTTCTACACGAATTGTACCCCTCTAAGTCAACTTTCCAATACAATTTGAATCACCTCAATCGGATATAGGGAAAAAAAGGTTACAATAAAAATATTGAGAACTGTTCATATGTCGAAAATTAGGTGATGCGCACGCCCTCGCCTGCGGGAGAGGCACGCGCCCCAGACCAAGACAACCTTGCTGAGGCTGCCCAAACCCCCCAGACATGTGCCTTAGGTTGTACTAAGCACGCATCTCAAGGCTAAAAGGGAAAAAATCCGATTTTTCTATTTTTGTTTTGGTAACAATTTAATGCAATCTTTTTGGCATCCTTTAAATACCAAACTCGACCAGTTCGTGAAGGGGACCTCCATTCAACCTAAATTTCATCATATTCTACATATTTTGGAGGCAAAGAACAAGTTTATACATCAATTCAAGGCGAATCATATAAGGATTTTGAAGATTCATAGCCCGGCTTCAAGATTTGAGCCAAGAACGTGAATTTCTCCTACCTACTTCTTTCATCTTTCTTATTTTCGGGTGATTTTTTCCAATTATTCTTGTGTAATTTAATTATGAGAATGTTAGGCTAAATTTTTCATCGTATTGGATGAATGGTGAACCCTATTGTTTATTTATTTTAATTCAAAATAGTTAGTTTAGTATTTCTTGATTTTTTTTATTGGTTTTGTTTTTCCATTGAACTTTTGATTGCTTGATCACCAATTATATAGTAAGTTTCTTGTTATAGTGTAGGAATATTCACAATAAGTTTAAAACACAATAAAATCAACATATAAGTAATAGATATTATGAACAATATATATGACATGTGCAATCATGTGTGATGAATCATGTGAATCAATGCATATTTTTTATATGAATTCGGACTAGGAATAGAGCCGGGTCGTGTTAAATATATGTTTAATATATCTTGAAAAAGAATATTGAATAACAGTGGATTATCGATTATTTTGAATACATGAATTTACTAGATTTCGAATTAAGAATTGAATTAAATGACAATAGGGGGATTCACAATTCCAATACAAACATTTACATAGTAAATAAATACTTTATTTGTTTTGTTACTTTATGAGTAATACAGATTACATACGAACCATATCTTTTGATATCACCACACTTCGAATTTAATAGTAGCTATTGAATTACAAATTAGACCCTATTCTTCGTGGGAACGATACTCTTAACTCACATATTTTATTACTTGTACAACGATTCCGTACGCTTGCAGGTTTCACGCGAACAACTTTTTGGCACTGTTGCTGGGGACTAACGAATTTATTTTTAGTTTCGTAGTTTCTATTTAGTTCGAATTTTTTTTATTTTTCTTTTTGTTCTTTTAGACTTTTGTGATACCCGATTTCTTCTTGTTTTACTTTTTGTAGATTTTCACCAGTTTATATAAGATCCTGATGTGAATAAGATACTCTATATAGATCCCGAAATCGAAATGACTTTCAATCACCACCGAAGAAAACAAAGAAGAACGAGGGTAATGGCTGAGAATCGGAATCATATTCAAAATGCATTGCAGAATGTAGCACTTCCGGTCTAGCAACCACCTCCAGTTCAGCCTATATTAGTTGGGGATTATGTGAATCTGCCACCGACACCAATTCAACCTGCGGTCATCTATCCACCCTTTGGACAGGCTAACTTCCACATCCGACCAGATGCTATAGACCTCTTTCAGAATCATCAAAACATCAGGTTCAGCTAGAAAGCTATGAAAAATCCGCATGAACACATTCAAGCTTTTACCATACTGTGTGACGTGATTATCCATGAGGGGATGTCACATGATGCATTTTGAATGAGTCTATTTCCTTACACTTTGAAGGAGGGTGCGAAAATATGGATGATGTCACAACCTCCTTGGAGCATCGTATCGTGGAATGACATGTTAAAAATAATTACCATGAAATTCTTCCCGCCATCTCAAGTCCACCAAATCAGAAACGAAGTATATCTTTTCAGATGGAGGGACTTTGAGACATATCCAGAAGCATTGGACAAATTCAAGAGCGCAATTAGGAAGTGTCCAAATCTCGACATTCCTAAATTGGCGCAAATAATATTATATATGCTTCTGCAGGCGGATCAATTTTGACATCGAAGTAGATGATGCACATTATCTATTTGAGAGAATTGCGAAGAATTAGGTCAACTGATTATCTAATAGGGATAGGAGAGTAGTAGCAATACATAATGTAGACTCAATGATAGCTTTGGGGGTACAAATTAAAGCACTAAAATTGAAGCTTGATAAGTTAACTCAATCTGTGCACATGGTATAACATCCAACTCCGGTTTGTGTAGGTTGTGGGGGTAGATCACATCACTGTAAGCTGTCCTTCGGCTTCCACTGATATGGCTCAACCAGCACAGGTCAGTTACGTGCGGAATTATCAGAGGCAAAATGGACCTTACCTACACAGGTCAGTTACGTGCGGAATTATCAGAGGCAAAATGGACCTTACCTACACAACGACCATCCGGGTTTGAATAATTATCCCAACTACGCATGGGCGGATAATTCAGATCAAGTAAATCAGATGAGGGACAATCCACCTATGATTCAGCAACAAGAAAAAAAGGCAATCCATGGAGGATCTACTTGTCAATTACATCACCAAGACTTCGGAAAAGCATCAGAGAAAGATCAACAATTAGTCTCCGACAGCCCACAACTTAAGGGAACAGTTTCTAGCACAACACTCACATCTCTAATCCCTTCTCCTCAAAGGATACGAAACACCAAACCAGAGAGACAGTTCACTAAATTTCTGGAAATCCTCAAAAAGTTTTATGTCAACGTCCCATTCATTGATGCGATTTTTCAAATTCAAAATTATTCCAAGTTTTTGAAGGAGATGTTGACCAAAAAGAGGAAGCTGCTCGAACATGAAACGATAGCTCTATCTGAAGAGTGCAACATGATCATCCAGTGCAAGATCCCTCTCAAACTTAAAGATCCAGGGAGTTTCACTCTATCTTACTCTATAGGAAATTTAAATACTATTAATTGCTTAATTGATTCAGGAGCAAATATTAATATAATTCCCTAACCTCTTTATAGGAAACTACGATTGGGAAATCCTAAAGCTGAGTCTATAATCCTTCAGCTGGCAGATCGAACATTGAAGCACCCCTACGGAATAATCGAAGACATGCTCATCAAATTCGGGGAGTTTATTTTTCCAGCTGATTTCATCATCCTGGACATAGAAGAGGCATATCAGATGCCAATAATTTTGGGAAGGCCATTCTTGTCTACAAACTGAGCTTTGCTGGAATTTGATACTGAAGAGATAGTCCTGAGGCTAGAAGATAAACAACAGAGTTTCACCATGGAAAATCCAATCGAGCAACCCTCCCACTTTGATGATTGCCAACGAGTGGATCACTGGGAGAGCTACAAAGGTAGGCCAGATGTATAAGGAATTATTGGTGGGGACAATAATGGAAACATGATTGTTTGGAGAGTCAAGGATGAAATGAAGAAATGTAACCAGTGTCTAAAATGCAGGATTGAAAACTCTATTTTCAAGACACCATGAATAACCTAAAAAAAACATGAGTCGAGCTAAAGACTTTAAACAAGCGCTTGTTAGGAGCAACCCAATATTTCTATCCCTTTAATTTATTCTATTTTCTAGATTCAGAATAATTTAAGATAATTTAGATTATTTTTTTATTATTCAATTTTAGAGACTCGTCGTCCATACCTCGTTTCCCTTTAGGTCTTCGATATGTTAGTTGGTTTATTAGATGTTTGAGTTAAGTAACACTTGTTCCAAATTTTTGAGCTTTGATGCGTTATTTGATCGCATTGTGCCGGAACATGACGTTGCGAAATATTTAAATCAATATTGACCAAGGAGCCAACAGGAGCGATGTGAAAGCTATCCATTGGATTATAAGTCATATTGGGAGAGTCTTTTCTTCATTTTCTTCCCAACCCCTTTATATGCGGTTTTAGAATTTAAGACATTGAGGACAATATCTAGTTTAAATTTAGGTATGGAAAACATTAGTTTTCATTTTTTTGTGTTTGTGTCATTCTTATGTTTATTTATTCGGTGTGCTTTTATTGTTTTAGATATATATATATATATATATATATATTAAAAAAATTGAAAAATTTCAAAAATATTTTCTTTTTTTTGTGCTTGTGTGAGTTAGTTGGTTTGACTTGCAATAAAAAAATATATTGAATCGTTAATTAATCTATGAATGGTGAATAAATTGCATGTTTAGATTAATTTTTGCTTTTTTCATATGAAAATTGATATATATTGAGCAATGAATTAAGTTAAATATTGTATATGAATGAGTTGATTTCATAATTGGATATGTTGAAATAGTGAACCATAGATGCTAATTCCAAAACCACTAAATTTTACACTCTTAAACCAAATTTATAATACTTTGAGGGGTTTCAGTGTTGTAGGAAGATGTTGAGATAAATGGGGATTCCATGTGTAAAATTAAAAATTTTGTATGGACTGTCTAAGGTCGATTGGACGCAATTGGGTGAAAATATAAAGTTAGCGGTCGTTTTACTTGGATATGTGTTTAATGAAGGACATTGCACTAATCAAGACTTTAAAAAATATATTTTATTTAAAAGTTTCTCTTTTTAGCCTTTATGATTCGAGTTATTAGGCATATAAGGGTGTTAAAATCTGTTGCCATGAAGTCAAAAAACTTGAAAATCATCAACCTAAAACTTGTTACATTGGTCATTTAGAAAGTTTAAGGGAGAGAATGCTGTAAATAAAGAAAAAAGTGTTGAAAAAAATTGAGAAAAATGTAAAAAAAAACAAGTACATGAAATAGAAGACCCATCAAATACCTTAGTTATGTCTCAAACACTTGTTTAAGAAAATTTAACTTTTAATAGGAGATTGTTAGCCTATTTAAATCCTAAATTTTAAAGCAATTAAACTTAATGTAGAATCCTTATTTATTGATATATTCACTTGCAATTGGTGAGATTTACCTAAACTACAGTGGTGAGGATAGTATAAAATTTAACCTTAATTCACACACTTGAAAATGGCGAAAAGAATAAATTTGGGGTGTGTGAATCTCGTGAATGATGAAACAATATGTTTGACGATTGAGGGTTGGGAATTGAAATAACTCATGAATTCATAATACTATGTTTAATTCTTCACACACACACACATCAATTTTACATTGGATAAGTAGATTTTAATTTCTGTATTGTGTTTTTTAAGATGTGCATAGATATGATATTATGATTTCAAACCTGAAATAAAAAGCAAGGTTAGCTAGCTAATTTTTTTGCTTTACTTGATTGACTAGACACCAATTAGGTATTAGCACTGTGTGTTTGTGTGCTTGTTAGGTTTTGATTTTGTCTGAGGACAAACAAAGAATCAATTTTGGAGGTGTGATAAGTATAGTTTATACACTTATTCGAGGTCCTAAATGATGATATTTTACTTTTTTGGAAAAAACACTACATAATTTGTGTTATATTTTATTTTGTAGGTAAAACTCAATGTTGGATGAAGAATTGAAGAAAATAATGCAAAGATAGTGGAAAATGGCTTAATTGTATCAAATACAAAGTTCGAGAACTGAAATGCAAATACTCAAAAATTATGTCCAACCTCACGATGAATATTTGAGAGTGTTAGGCATCAATTGGATGAGAAAAGAAGTCAAAGAGATGAAATATAGTCCAAGTACTATCACATATTAACTTCCAGCTGAAAAAGTTATACTTCGAATTTTCAGGCTCACATTGAGATGCAATTTTTGCATAGCAAGCTTCGAATTAGAAAAATGATACCTNTTGTAGGTAAAACTCAATGTTGGATGAAGAATTGAAGAAAATAATGCAAAGATAGTGGAAAATGGCTTAATTGTATCAAATACAAAGTTCGAGAACTGAAATGCAAATACTCAAAAATTATGTCCAACCTCACGATGAATATTTGAGAGTGTTAGGCATCAATTGGATGAGAAAAGAAGTCAAAGAGATGAAATATAGTCCAAGTACTATCACATATTAACTTCCAGCTGAAAAAGTTATACTTCGAATTTTCAGGCTCACATTGAGATGCAATTTTTGCATAGCAAGCTTCGAATTAGAAAAATGATACCTCAACAAGAATTGTATCCCTCCTAGTTAGCTTTCCAATTCAATTTGAATTATCTCAATCGGATATAGGGAGAGAAAGTTATGATAAAAATATTGAGAACTGTTCAGATGTTGGAAATTAGGCGACGCGCGCGCCCTCGCCTGCAGGAGAGGCTCCGAATTAGAAAAATGATACTTCTACAAGAATTGTATCCCTCCGAGTTAGCTGTCCAATTCAATTTGAATTACCTCAATCGGTTATAGGGAGATAAAATTATGATATAAATACTGAGAACTATTCAGATGTTGAAAATTAGGCGACGCGCGCGCCCTCGCCTGCAGGAGAGGCTACCGCCCCAGACCAAGGCAACTTCGCCTGAGGCTGCCCAAACCCCCAAAGCCCACGTCCTAGGTTGCACTAGGCGTGCGCCTCAAGGCTAAAAGGGAAAAAAAATTTGATTTTTCTTATTTTTGTTTTGATAACAATTTAATGTAATTTTTTTAGCATTCTTTAAATACCAAACTCGATCAAAATGTAAAGGGGGACCTCCATTCAACCTGAATTTCATCATATTCTACATATTTTGAAGGTGAAGAACAAGTCTATACATCAATTTAAGGCGAATCATACAAGGATTTTAAAGATTCATAGCCTGATTTCAATATTTGAGCCAAAAATGTGGACTTCTCTTTCTTCTTTCTTATTTTGGGGTGATGTTTTTCCAATTATTCTTGTGTAATTTAATTATAAGAATGTTAGGCTAAAATTTTCATTGTATTGTATGAATGATAAACTCTATTGTTTA
>CAIGRK010081442.1:0-17551 GCA_903798315.1 Fraxinus greggii
GTAAAACAAAATATGAATGATCTCTCACAGATGAAGCTCTCTTAATGTTCAACCTTCTCAAATCACGTTCAAATGTGTTTATAGATAGGTTGGAAAAGTGATGGGCCAGGGAAAAATCTTTTAAATCGCGAAATAAAAATTTCTCGGACAGCACTGTCGCTCGAGCGAGGGCTCAACGACAGTCGAGCGAAGAAGAGACAACAGTCGAGTGATGGAGGTTCTGTTTGTGATGGTAGAGTCAAGCCATGGCGACATTCTAGCGAAAATTTGTGCCGTATTTTCCTTCTTTTCCAATACTCGAACCCTAAACCTAAACAACCTATTTTCATCTAATTGCACATGACTCCTTGACTTTTTACAATATTTATAATTAAGTCTCTTTTGTTTATAGAATTGCCAATTATATAATTAAAAGCCTAACACATTTAAATTGAATAACATGCTTATGTTATTTTGTTAATGCGGCATAATATGCAGGGTTAGATTCTACCTCTTTAACTTATGTTTTGTTCTACAAGTACCACGCTTATATACCTCTCGTCCATGTAACGTTTATAATTATAAACAAAAGTGTATACATACCTTTGCAATTTGCATGCACTTGGCTTCCATCTGTGTTTGAGGTACTCTTCATCAGGTCGACCATTTCTTTGGCAATCAAACATATGCTTAATAAATGGACATGTTGTTGAATCATACAGAGGATACGATGAATCATAAACCCAACTTCCTTTAAAAATATCACAGTTTTTTGTTGCTATTTTGCCATATGCATCGTTTAGAACAGAAAGAAACGACAGAAAAATAGACGCAAAAAAATTAGCCATCATAGAAACTTTGAAATATATTGTATGCTCAAAGATCTTGTATGTTTGTAAGAACAGGAAGTAAATTAAGGGGAACCGAGAGTATTATTTTAACGAGCCAGCTCGTTTGCTCGTGGGCGAGCTCCACGAGCTCGTGAGCTTACGAGCCGAGCCGCAAGCCCACGAGCTTTTTGATATTTTTTACTTTTTCACCTTTTGTGGGCAAGGCCCACGAGCCGCTTGCGAGGCTTGGCTCGGGCTTTCACGAGCCGAGCGGTCGAGCGACGAGCCACTCGGCTCGTTTGCCGACATTGATTTCATTTATATGTGGAGAGAGAGAGAGAGAGAGAGAGAGAGAGAGAAGATTTTGAACTAAATTACTGGAAAATGATTGGTGAAATTTTTACTTGCGTATTAGGAGAGCGATGCGGCGCATGCAATCACATTATATTAATTTCCATTCCATGCATTAGGTTAAACGCCATCAAATGATCAATGCTAGTATAAAAGCACCAATACTCTTCTTTTTAAAAAAATTATCAACACAAATGTAGATTGCTTAAAAGTTGCATCAATAAGTAAAGATAGACTTTGCTTAAAATAATTTAATTCCATATGTACAAATTGAAAGTGAAAATTATCTCCATATGATGTGAGTGTGATGTGGTGTGAAATGATAAGACTAATTAAATATGTGAATATAAAGGCTACTTATTATTCTTATCATTTAGTGCATGTTTGACACGTATTAATTGTTTTATAGTTTGCTAAATGATCATTTTCAATCACATTCACACAATAAAATATTCTACACGTATATAAAAAAATTATTTCTCTACTTTTTAACCACTCATTCTTCTAAAAATACTATTTAAAACTCATTTTCCCCAATTACTAAGAATCAAACAGGCTCTTAATACCACCTCACAAGGGATCATTCCCCATTTGTACATATAGCATTACTAGAAATATAGATAATGTTTGGACCTTCATCTAGATTAGAAGTTTGTTAGATGGAATGAGTAATCAATACTTGAACTTTCTCTTGTTTTTCTATATTTTTCTGTCATTTTTTTGGGTCTCCACCCTATTAAATAAATTTAAGTTTAGACATAACCTATAGGTGATGAAATTTGAATTTGGATGGCTATTCATTAAACCAAGATGGAGTCACAAATTTAATCTAGTCGGAGCATAGTTGAAGTGATAAAATTTATAAAAGGGCAATAACTAAGAGTGCAAATTAGTCCTTTTTTGGTTTTCATATTCCGAAAATGTTGCATAATAATCTATTATTAATTTATCGAGGATCCATTTATATGTATGATCCTCGAAATTGATCTAGAACATTAATGTTATAATCCATAATCAAAATTCTTAGTCCAATATGAGTAAGAAGTTGTGCAACATCAATTCTACATTACATGATTTGTTTATGTTGTCATTTTACTCTATAGCAAATAGAAATATACACCTAGAAAAAATATTTCCATATTGTGTTAAAAAAAAAAGGAAATATTTAAATAAAATTTACAAAATAAAGGTTACAAAAAAGGAGCAACAAAACTTTGATCATGTCTTTGAAAAACTTTGATAGAAAATCACTTCCAAACAATCACATTGAACTGATTTTCTTCGCTAATAGTTCATAGAATTTCAACTTTTCAACAAATGAATACAACTTCAAACATGTAAAACTCTAGATATTTAATCGTGCAAGACAAGCCATTCGAGCATTTAGCATCGTAAACAACATAAAATTCATGTTCATAGATGAACAAAAAGGAATGCTTCAGATTTGAGAATTATAACTTATAAGCAATCTTATGCTAGTTAAGGAATGTCGGAATTGAGTTATATAATCACTGTAGGACTAGAAAAGCATGTGTAGAAACTGTGTCTGAATCATGAGTAAACATTAATTTCTATTTCCAGACCTTCATCCACGAATCATGGCTCACTGAGGCAATCCTGTGAGTCCCATACGTATTTGTCAATGCAGAAACTATACCCTCGTGTGCACGACGGCTCCAAATTTTGCTGCCATCCATTGGATTCCAGATTTGAAGTGACTGCAAAGCACTTGAACTAGTAAACTCCATGTACTAAATTCAAAATGATGATGTTTGATGAAGTTTAACACAGAAANCACTGTAGGACTAGAAAAGCATGTGTAGAAACTGTGTCTGAATCATGAGTAAACATTAATTTCTATTTCCAGACCTTCATCCACGAATCATGGCTCACTGAGGCAATCCTGTGAGTCCCGTACGTATTTGTCAATGCAGAAACTATACCCTCATGTGCACGACGGCTCCAAATTTTGCTGCCATCCATTGGATTCCAGATTTGAAGTGACTGCAAAGCACTTGAACTAGTAAACTCCATGTACTAAATTCAAAATGATGATGTTTGATGAAGTTTAACACAGAAAATATATGTAACACATTGTAGTACAAGATAGAAAATCTATTTCAATCTTGACATCAGAAGAGTCAAGGCTTCAAAAGCCAAAACAATTAGAGTACTGTAAAAGGAAACATTTTATACCTGGTAAGAACCAATAGCCAGGACTAGTGAATACACGGGATGGAATGTACAGGACATGAATTTATTTTCAGTGGACTGCAACTGATGAACGGACTTTCCACCTGCTGCAATTGACCATATGCGTGCACAATCTTCACTGACAGAAGCCATGAATCTGCCACTGGTATTCCAACACATCGAGCAATTATCTTCGGCATGTCCCTAGAAATTAGAGTAAATTTATATCATATCTAATTTACTGCATGCAGGGACAAGAATGACACGAAACATCCAGGTAAGGAGGATTAGATAGCTTAGGATAGTATTAAGAAAGTGAAAGATGCTAAAATCTCGTTTGCCGAATCCAATACTTTATTACAAATTCGCAATTGGATTGATTCAACAAATTACAGCGTACCTCTAGCCGGTACTTGACGGTGCTAGTCTCAACATCAATCATATTGATAACANATCTGCCACTGGTATCCCAACACATCGAGCAAATATCTTCGGCATGTCCCTAGAAATTAGAGTAAATTTATATCATATCTAATTTAATGCATGCAGGGACAAGAATGACACGAAACATCCAGGTAAGGAGGATTAGATAGCTTAGGATAGTATTAAGAAAGTGAAAGATGCTAAAATCTCGTTTGCCGAATCCAATACTTTATTACAAATTCGCAATTGGATTGATTCAACAAATTACAGCGTACCTCTAGCCGGTACTTGACGGTGCTAGTCTCAACATCAATCATATTGATAACATTTCCTGTAGCAGCAGCCAAAAAGTTCCCAAATTGAGGTTGGAATCTAACTTGTCCATTTGCTCCCTACAGTTGCACCATCGAAAAATTCAGAAGTTAGAGCCATGTTAAAGAATATAATGGGGAATTTATAGCTTGTCTTCAGCTGTTATTATTTCTTCCAAAGTTACTTTCATATATGTAATAAACACTATACTTATTTGCACTCAAATTCACATCTTGAATCTTTACCATGTGTGAAAACTCGAGAAATTATAAATGGAAATTGAAATAACTCTTAAACCATTAACCATTTATCAACATATAAACGAAATTCATACCAGCAAATAACTATACTGTTGCCCAACAGGAAGACAATTATTATCGGAGTAAATTAACCATGATAGTGAATGGGCAAAATAGAAAAAAGTGCTCGTCCACAAAACTACATAACTGACCTTAAAGGCGAGAATGCAAGAAGATTCATTGACATTCCACAATCGAATCTCATCATTTCCGTCACAAGAGCAGAGGATATTGACCTTTGCTGGGTGGAAATCCAATGACATCACAGGTTTAGCATGCCCCACGAGCATAGAATTTGATTTTGCAGGCTAAAACACCAGTCATGAAAGGTGTAAGCTTTTCATTCATAATAGTAATATGCCATTTGACCTATTTTATGTTTTAGACCATGTCAATCAATATTCTTTGAAATATTTAAGGCAATGAGTTTAGACACAGTGACACACTACACCTCAGAGCTATTTGCATAAATATTTGAAAAGACAAAAGGTAAATAAACACATCAATGTTTTTAGTATATACTTGACCAAAACCAAGATCTACCAAAATTTGAAGTCAATATTTTATGCAAAATCACGTGGATGGTAGATCTGGCTGATAAAGTATATTAGGAAAAAAACCTAGAAATGGCCACAGGCATTAGACAACAGACAGGAAAAAAGAATCGGAAAAGCTTTAGCACCTTGACAGCATCCCATACTTGCACGTTTTTGTCAAACGAAGATGTTGCAAAAACAGTTGAATTTGGCTTGAAACGGATGTCTGAAATGATATGCGAACTTGTTTTTATAATATTCGATGAACGAGTTTCCAGATTCCAAATCAGTACCTATTACAACATGATGCAAGATGCATTAGCTCATGAGAATTTTTTTAACAAAATCTTTGTTTGCAAAATGTAAATCTTCAATAAATTCAGAAAGAAAAATGATTGAGAAGCACGGTATAAACCTTGCTATCATGCCCAGCAGCAGCTAGTAACTGTCCCGATGTTGAAAAATGGCAACATCTAAGCTTGGTTTTAGTTTGGAAGCTTTCAACTTCTTCAAAAGAGAGGCCTGTAATATCGAAAAATCATGATCTTTCAATCAACGTAACCCAATTAGCCTGATGAAATTGTCCATGTGCATCGCCATGTTGGCTACCATGGAATTTGTACCGCAATTGCCACTGTGACTGACAAAAAATTTCCCAGATTTTTCTATCATCTATATTTATGATGTGTACTTCTAGAATTATTGGTAAGCTCAAGACCCCAAGCCTCAAGAGGCACAGATGAAAACTGATCCTAGGAGTTCTGACAAAAAAAAAATTAACTTATCTCTGAACCTCTATGTATTTTCTATGGTCTTTGTGATTCATTGAACAAAATACTAATGTCTGGAATGGCTCTGAAAATGAAAATTTATGCTCTAATAAAATGGAAAAATATTATTCAAAAGCATCTAGTAACTATTCATTTCATTAATCGGGGTTTCAAGGATAGACGTCTTATATGCAAATAAAGGGTAATATTTTGTCATTGCAATTCTCTAAGATATTTAATTGGCTTGTGTACATCGTTTCCCTTATCTTTTTATGTATAAATAGCATTTCAATATTCAATAAAAATAGTAGAAAACTAGATCAACAAGATGACTCTCTCAGTCTTTTTCTAGTTCAGGAGTTCTCTGAAATCTTAATTAATTGAGTCAACAAAGAAAGGGGGGAAAAAGAAACGAAATAACAAACATCATCCCTTTTCTTCATCATCCTGAAATATATCCATTCTGATAATTAAAGATACTCTCCAAGATTAAAATAATCGAATAACTTAAATATGAAATTAAACTGTAAAACTTGCCTCTCTGTTCATTTTTGCCTTTCTTTTCATTTTTCTCACGTGCTGTAGAACTATGTGGCAAAGTGCTCGTGTCATCTGGATTATCATTGAAAAAGCTGTCAACGTCCAACAGTTCTTCTTCCACGACATTCTTTCCACTCTACCGCTCAAAGAAAAAAGAAGATGGAGTAAGACAAAAAAGCATATTATAATAATGAAAATGTCTGCATCATAATAATATGTAATGTCTGCATCATAATAATATGTAATCCAGAAGAGACCCTAATCTGTGGATACAAACTTGAAGAACTTTTATATACAGCTCCATGCAATTTTGAAACGTTAAAATCAAATCAAGTAATTGGAAAAGTATTTCTTTCTACTAAAATTACACTCTTAAAAAATTTGAAATTTGAATGAATAAATGCTCATTCAGCTTATAAATATCTCTGTCTTGTTGAGAATTATGAACTAAAGGTAGTTGAGATACAATTACTGAACATAATATGAGTAATTGTATAATGTTTTGGTCTAAGAATTTCAAAGAGAACAACCCTATTTGTAGGGTTATAAACAGCTATAAAAGGAAAGATCCTAAACTATAATCCAATCATATTGGAAATAACATAAATAATCTAGAAGATATTATGATATTAAGAATAAGTTTGTAAACTGATTGATAAAAGATCTAAAATGCTTAGAAAATATGAGGTACTTGAATATATAGAAGGTGAATAACCGAGAGACAAATGAGATATTGTGCTGAGACAATGATTGTGTCCAAACTTTGGCAATTTGTGCAGCGTTAACTTGAAACAAATGGGACGAAGGTGGCAGCGCCACCACCATGGAAAGACATCAAGTCTCAGATACAATATCAGGGTACAAAAGAGTTAGAAAGGCGAATGTAAGATCCTACGCCAAACCAAGATACTCTCATACCATGTTAAGATATGTGAATCGAATGTAATCAGACAAAAACAATGCAAGCAACTATAAAAGTTGTTGTCTAAATATTACAAAGGACAACCTAGTTTACATGTTTATAAACAGCTATAAAAATCATATGCTATAACACAATCATATTGCAAAGAAAATAAAAATGTTATGGTGTTACGAAAATATAGAAATGCTTCCATATGTAACATATCGGGCATTTCAGTTCAAGCATTTCTGTGCCTGGAAAAAAAAATCACCACTGCACTATCATGGATACATTAATAACGAGATAGAGAAAAGGGAAATAAAAACCAAATGCTTATATCATCCGACATCCAACCTAAAACTACCCTCTAAAAAGTTTGAGAGACCACCCCCATTATCAGTATACTGTTATGACTATCTAGAAATTACACAGTCATTGCTTCTTCTTACTTGTAATTTTATGCAATTTATGCTGTCATCAATGAGGATAGGATTGCCCGCATTGGTTGAATTTCTAGAGGCTGACAATTCCAGTTTTCCTGATGTTTGTACTGCCAAACTGGGCGTAAAATCTCGTTGGAGGAGGGCTTCAGTAGACGCAGAGTGCTGCCGATGATTTGAGAACAATAAAGTGAAAAGACTATTTAAGTTAAAAATGAAAAGCTTTGAGAAAACATATAGGTGTGCAGCTACCCCTGAAATTTCTTAAGATGTGAAAATTTCATGCACTTACAGTTGAAGGCAAATATCCTTGCGGTGGAATTTGTTTTACTTTGTTTCTTTCTGAAATGAAAGATGACTAAAATCAACTACAAGAAGCAATTGGAACCAGAGGAATGATATAAATTCGAAAGGCAACTATCAACAAGAAAAGGTTTCACTTCCACTTTGATGAAGTTAATGAGAAAAATTTACCATTAAAATCGTCCTGCAGCATATGACTGAAATCCGGCCTTGGAATTGTAGGATTGAAATTTGTTGGCACATTTTGTGTTGTCTGAATATCCTAACATTTAAAGGAGACAAACCTTGAATGCACAATTTCTTGTATAAAAATGTGATACGACTTAAAAGAAATGCATGATCGATGACACCTTAGATGAGGATGCTCCTAGGGTCTCAGGATGCCTTGCAGTTCCAGTTCTAGCACAATATACGTCCCAAAATAAGGACCACCAGTCTGTTAAAAATTCTTTTGGAGGATTGATTGCTGAGAAGAAAAAGAGCAAATAAAACCATTCAATGCATTGATAGAATAAACCAAAAACATGATTTGAAACTATGGTTGGGCGACTTCCTAGTGTTTCAACCCGTTATTATTTAAACGGTCGTGCATAGGAAAATAGAGCTAACTTATTCTATTAATAAAGTGATAAATAACGCATCGTAATTATTGACATTCAATGCAACAAAGAGTAATCAATAGTTCCCAACTGATGAGAAAATTCGGCGTAAATCCCATGCTTTGAAATCGACTTTTTCCCTCCTGAAATTGGCAATGATTTGGTGGCTCCAATCACAATAAAATAAGCCATAAAAGCCCGATAACTTACCAGAAAAAAATTAATCAAATCAAAAGAGCAAAATAATTTCTTTGGAGTGACAAAACAAGTTTTAATTAAATTATATGAGTGTAGAAAAGCTGGCCAATAGAGTTTATACCATCAGCATTTGGAATAACTTCGGCCTCTCTAGCGAAAATATCAGCAACTGTGTGCATGTTGTTTGTGACCATGTAATCATGAATATACAAGTCAAGCCTGCAAACTCAAAATCAAAATATATAAGAATAAGCCGAGGAATTATTATGTCTCTTGAAGAGAAATTCAAGAATAAATAAACAAATCCTCTAGACATTCAAGAAGATGTAAACAAACCATCAAGGAATTCAAGAATTTCCTCAAGAAAAAATAAACAAACTATCCAGAAATTCAAGAATTTCGTCAAGAATAAAAAATCAAGCAATTCAAGAACTTCATCTCTCAAGAAATTTAAGAATTTATTCAGAGAAAAAATGGAATAGAAGACATGTATGAACTCACATTTTTTGAGCATCCCAGTCATCCATGATGAAAAAACCAACTCTTCACTCCACCAACAACAAGAAAAATGAGCAAAAAAGAAAGAAAAAATAAAAAAAGAATAACTTCAAAGAACGAGAATTGATTTCAAGAGTTAAAAATCTTTCTTCTTGATAAATAATAATGTTAACCAAAGAGTATTTGGTTGATGACAAGAAAAAATGGCACTGGAAAATTTGTTCAGATAGAGAAAGTAAGTGAATAAGTTAACTGGTGGAAGAGAGATGGCTGAAGGACAATAGTGCCACAATAGTTCAAAATGACACTGAAGGTAACACCATAAAAACTTGCTTCAGTCCCTATTTATATGCTACCGATAATGTAAGAGAGGTATTTAAGCAAAACAATGGGTTAGGCCTGCAGGTTTTATTATTTTTTCTACTGATTACAGAGAATTTATCATGCATCAGGAAAAAATTGTGCCTGGCGTGGGGTGGGGTGGAGACGGGGCTTAGGCACCTAATTTTCCATGGATTCCGTGCATCAAATTCTATTGACAAAATCTTGACATCTACTTTAATCAGGATTTAACTCCTTTTAATATTCTAAATGTCATTTATATATTCAAATCTATCGTTTTAAATCGTTTATTGGGTTTCTGAATTATTTCAAAAGTCGTAAAAAAAGAAAAGAAAATATATTTCTTGGAAATAAGAAAATTCGAGGTAGAAATTCTATTTTTATAACCATTTCCCTCGTAAAATGAGTAGGTTACTAATTGATAATCTCCTAATTAATAGGTGTTTACGTTGAGCAGTATTCCATTATATTAAAAATGAAATGAGAAGCCCTTGTACTAATTTTGTCACTACTTGGATTTTGGTTGACAAAGAGACAAAATGGTTTGAAACAACATAAATTTCACCAAAAAAAGTCAGTACGATTTAAATGTAATTTGCACTATGTGACAACACAACAAAAGTAATTGGTGTAATAAATTCGCTCAATTAAATATTAATTCAATTCTTATCCTCTACTAATATTTATTACATGCATTGCAATGAACTACATGAAAATTTGTAATAAAGCTTTCACACAGTGAGTCAATAAGTGTGTGAATTGTAATAAAACAAGAATTTGTCAAATATAGACATGATTAAATGGGGCAAGGCCTTCAATAATTTGTCTTTATAAATTATACTCACATGAGTTGTACTGGATTTATTGAGATAAGATTTTCTGATTGTACATCTTTAATATCCTAATTTATTTTCCAGAATAATTAAAACAGTTCAATATAATCAAAGTTGAAAAACTTAAAGTCGAGAACGAATTGAATTTTGAGAAAACTTTCCAAAATCTGTATGGAGAATGAGTTAAGAATTATGAATTGTTTTCCAAACAATGGACAAGGTCTGAATTTATTTATTTATTTTTTGTTTATGCAGGTTATTCGAAGTTTTTTATTCATATATGGTGCTTCAAAATTTGAAATATAGGGTTGAAAAATTCATATTGTTCAGAACACAACTTCGCTGGCATTGAAAAATTCAAATCGATGATGAAAAATGTTGCAAAATTCAGATTTCGGTTGGGGGCAGTAAGAGTATCATTGAATCAATTTCATACTATTTTATCATTTGTTGTTAGAAAAGATCTGTAAATTATATCTTCTTTTATACTCTATAAAGATTTACAAATTGAAAAATTATATCTTTCTTTGTTAAGAGTATAATTAATTTTTTAGTTTTCCCTATTTAATGTATCTTATTATCAACCAATATGAAGTACTACTCCTATTTAAACTATTAATTAATGTAGGCGTGTATTAGAAAAAAAGGGTAAATAAAATTTATATTTTTAATTATATTAATTACATTTTCTTAATTTGTGCAAAAATAAAAGTAAGATGTGTGTATTCAATTGAGATTTTTGAGGATTTTGATAGATTTTTTTAAATGATGACTTATGTGGATTTCGTGGATTTTTTAAAGATTTGTAGGAAATTAGTGGAAATATTTTGTAAACTTATAAACTTTCATTTTTAAACTTTTAGAGACTTTTGTAGAATTCAAAAGACTTTTGAAGACTTTTATTTGAGATAGAATTTATCTGAATCTACTGCAATATTGTGAAATTATCACATACGAGGTGGTGGTTCTCACAATTCCCCTTGTCCTTCCTTCACCCCATATAATAAAAAAAAAAATATTTTGAAAAAATTAAAATTTGAGACTTTAATTAAATAATAATAAGTATTCATATAAAAAATAAATTTAATATTCAGTGTTATTAATATAATATACCTTTAAAGAATAGATAAAGAATATATATTTAAATTTAATTATAAATTAGTCTATATAAAATTTTATAATTTAATTAAAAAAGAAAAAAAAGTTTAAAAATACAATTTAATTTTTTCATAGAAAATAGAAATAAACAATAAGATGGAGAAAAATAAAAATAAAAACTAATACAATCATTAGAAAAAATAAATTTTAATCATAACTCTAATATTCATAGAAGAGAAATATTGAAAAAAAAATACATATTAATTTCTATTTTATTTATTTATTTTTTTGTGAAAGCCTCCCAAAATATTGTGATTAATGAGAGACAAATTTTGAGATTTTATTTTAGTACTTTCTGCTTAAAAATTAGTATTATGGATACTTTTATAAAAGTTTCTAAAAGTTATAAAAATTTGAATACTCCAAAACTTATAAAGACTTTTAAAAAGTTTAAATTGAATACACCATGACTTTTAGATATTTTTTTAAAATTGTTTATAAAAGTCACAATTGAATGCACCAATATTTTTAAAGAGTTTTCAAAAGTACCCCTAAACTTTTTAAATCTCAAAAAATCATTAAAAGTCTATCTTTATAGACGGAGAAAGTATCTTATTATGGACGCATAAGTGAATGCACGTTAATATTAATGCATTCTTCCATGAGAGTGCGCTTTCTCTTGAATATTTCAGATCAAAATTTGAAAATCTGCTCTTATGTGCTGAAGAATTAGCGAGGAATCAAATAAATTGAATTTAGCTCTTAAGGTCTTGACTTCAAATGTTGATAAAAAAAAATGACATTAAAGTCGTTTATTGAAAAGTGGAAACTGGAAACGGCAACATTGTATTTCGTAAATGCACTTATTGACATTTAGTTCCCATACGAATAACATAAAATCTAAAACCTTTGTGCTTGTTACTGTTAATGTACTATGACACTTAATGTGCAATGTTTTGGATTCTAGAGGGTTCGTGATACTCTTTTCGTTTATTTTATAGGAAAGCGGTTTTTCAAATGATTCTGTGAGAGAGAAAATGGCGTTTCGCTAAATCTATGAGCGAATATCGTTTTGAGATTTGATAAGATTGTTTTCTACTTTCTTTAATTGATCAAGGATTTCCCTTTAAGATTTTTTCAAGATATGTAATAATAGCATGAAATTAGATATCATATTCAACTATAGAATTGAACTGACACCAAATCAATTGGTTATGAAATGGTTTAGTCTGATTCCTTATATTGAAAAATTATAGTAGTAAAGTATAAATTCACTTGGCAAATTGAAAATAGACGAAAATAGAGTATGGAACCAATCATCATTCTTTTAATCTAATAATACAAAAAGTTCAAACAATAACCTAAGATCAACTCATAAAGACAAAAAAAGCATAAAATATTAAACACAACATAAATGGTAAATCTGGATCGAATATTAATTTTTAAGGAAATTCATACAATAATATGTATTCTTAAGAAATTTGAGTTCTTATGAAAAATTGTGTTAAAAATATATATTTTTCTATTAGGGTTGCATTAAGGTTATGAATTTGTAAAGTATTTACAAAATTATTTAGATTTTGATTTTGATTACTCATTAGGTTTTGCTACAAAAGAAACTAGAAGCGCGTGGAAAGTGAAATTCTAGCATTGGATAATTCTGGGACTTAATATCCAAAAATCTGGCGCATATTGATTCAGTGTACTAGAAAAAAGAGAAATTCAAAAGAATTGCATTCACTTTTTTCTCTCAAGGCATTGCCGAGAACCGAATTGGAGCCGATCGATTCTCGATGTATAGTTCCAAAACTGACACATTTAGTAAAGGAAGAGTGGAACCAACCAATTCTATCTGGTATTGATCCGGTTTCACTGATTTCGAGAAAAAAATGCCCTCCCTTAATTGTAGTCTTTATTTATAAGTTTTATATGTGAAATTAAAAGGAATATATTCCTCTTTATTGTCTTAGATTCAGTTGGATTTATTATTGCTGCGCCAAAGTGTTGTTAGAGCATCGATTATGTTCCTGAGGAAATGGATCCTCGAAGGAATGGTGGTTGCAATGTTCATGTGGAATAAGCATACCAGAAAGATGAGATTGCATGGATGCCTCAATGCATCAAACAGTTGACACAAGAATTCGTGGCATGACGCGCTGATCATAATGAAAACCAATGTACGCAGGAGAGAGGTCGCGGTTGAACGGATGGTCGTGGCGTTACTCCTGTTGTGATAAAGAAGTACCTACCCTTTTGGGTAATGATTCTTCTTCAGACGAAGATCTATAGGAATTGACAAAGAAGTACCTAATCGACTAATTTAAACCCCTAATTTTCTCTCCAATCCTCGTCTCTTCGCTAACGCCAGTACAAACTTTGCTCAGAGGTGGTTAACATGTCAATGTTCTTGAATAAATGGTCAAGCTCGTAAGTTTCATTTTCTTACTTTTGGAGGAATAGAATTTCAATATAAATATCATTTCCATTTTCGTTTCTTGTTTGTCTTTTGCTTATTTTACCTAGTTTTGTAAACTACATATTACTGTATGCGTGTTAATTTTGTTTTCATTGTCCAATGTTTTTTCATCTTCTTTTGATGTACGGATTTGTGGTTTCCAGATCCCCATCCCAGTTCCTGTTCAGTTCAGCGATGAAGAAGCTCTAATTACTGTATATTATATTAGAAAAAGAAGCTTTAATCTTCTTCCCCTAGTAAGTCTGTTGGAAATTGGTTCAAAGCATGAGAAAGATTGGTTAAAAATCGAAAACCAAGCATTAAAAAGTGACTTTGTACCAACCTCGACCAAAACGTAACCCTTTTATTTGTTCTTTGCCGCTTCAAAATGGTGGGCCCGGGGGGTGAAGCTCCCGAAAGAACGGGGATCGATCTTGTATAGATCGAGTATACCATCTTTCGAGGGGAATGTGCCTAAAGCCTATCGAATAAGAATCACTATGGTGGAAATCTAACCTTGTAGATTGGAGATCTCAAGATCTTGGTTCAATGAGACAACTAAATCATAAACAATTCGGGGTAAAGCACTTATTCTCATTCCTAAAGTATAAAAGTGCTATTGTAAGTATATATAAGGATAACTGAGAAACTTTTAATGATTCATGTACCTTGAAGAAGAATAGTAGGAGATCACCCATGTAAGTGTGAAGTAAGGTCGCTTCTACGAGAATTTGAGGCTTAATTCTTCAAAAGCACTTATGAAACCAAGAGCTGTCCAGTGCCAAAATAGACACAACCATAAGAACCGAAATGGGTAGTTAAGTTATGGTGTTGGTACAGTTGCCTGAATTTCCACGAGCGGCGAAATGGTTCAAGACATCGCGTTCACCAACTAGTCTAGTAAATTAGATTGTATTCAACTAAGGAAGGTTCAAAGCCACAAGCCACCTATTTTGATACTATGACTTGTCGCACGAACTTCGTTGTTAAAGTTTGCGTTCATTTGCATTTGTTGTGCATATCTCGAATAAAGTTTGCATTCATTTGCATTTATTTTGCATATCTCGAAATTTCCATTCATGTGGGGAATTGTTGGAAATTGGTTTAAAAGATTGAAAATTTGGTTAAGTATCAAAACCAAAAACTTAGAAAAGTGACTTTCGTGTCAACTTTGGCCAAATATTCAGACTTGATCTGATGATCAAATTAAAAAGTAAATAGACCAACTTATTCTACTCATCGAGTAGATTGTCGTGGTATATTTGAAATCTCAAGAACAATTCCGGCTGAACGAGAAATTACGGTCTAAAGTTGGGAAAAAATAGATGAAGCTGTCTGAAAATTTGACTAAAGTTGTTGCTAGCTTATGGCTAGACTATCGCTCGAGTAACATGCCAGTGACAGGCTAGCGAAAATGTTACTATTTTTATCGCTTTCAAGGCGATGGCGACAGGCTAGCGACAAGTGAATGGTGCAATTTTTGGTAAAAGTTGTTGAGTTTGGGGAGCGACATTTCATTTACAACCCCTTATCATCTATATATAGGACCCCTTGGACGTCTCAATCTTCACACCAATGATATGCAATCATAAAACATTCATTTTCTCTCCTTTCTCAGCCATATTCTTGCATTTTTGTTGTATAAATTCTGGTTTTCTTCACTTTGCATACCGAAGTTCGTAAACCAAATTCTGGTTCGTCGTTTCTTGTGTATTGTAGTGCTACTCACACAAGAAGATAGTCATTGTATCTTGGGAGTTGATTGCCATAAACCGTAGGCACCGTTGCGGGGTAAATTCGACTTAAGGACAAAGTGTTCAACACTTACCTCGACTTTAATATTATTTCTGCATACTGCACAGTTTTGAAGATTCATTTCGAGTCCATTTCCTATCATTACTCTGCCAAAATTTCTACAGAATTTGGAAGTAATTTTTGAAGACCTTTCGTGCGTAGTTTGTCACTTCATACTCGAAGTCTTTTTCCAACATTTTCATCTTAAGTATTAAAATTTTTAATTTATTGGGTTGAGTTGGATTTGACCTTAATTCATAACCTAAGAACCAACCCAACCCAACCTGATCTCGAATTTGATTTTTCAATTCAATTCAACCCAACCCAACCCAACTAAACTTAAAAACAAGCGCAAACCGGTCGATTTGGGTCCGGTCGGGTTGGTCGATTTGGGCGGTTTGGACTATTTTTTGTCAACCCTATATCCGAGTCCTATATGTCATGGTTCATGAATATTCTATTTCATATACCTAGAATTTATGTTATTCATGTACTTTGTTATTTGTATAGAATTTATTTAGGTCATCTGTATTTGCATTCTAAAGGTTGAAAAATCTTCGTATAAATTTTCCAAAATTGTTATTTCAAGTAATACATCATCAACAAAAAGGATGTTTTTATTCAACAATTCCTATCTCATTTTCTTTATTAACATTGTCAATAATATACTTTTCTTGATATTTCTCAAAGTGGTATTTATCTCCTACAAAGTGGCATCAGAGCCAGTTTGTTACAATCGAAGTCATGGCATCCAACAACAACATGCTGTAGCCACATCATCCCTTTTTTGACAAAGAGTTATCATCAATGGAGCATTAAAATGAATGTCCTATATGAATCTGGAGATTTATGAGATACCACAGTAAAGGAGTTTGTAGAACTCGAAGATGTTGCACCTCACAACTCATAAAGTAAATAACTGAAAAAAACTTGGTACAAGGACAAGAAAGCTTTGTATTTCATGTATCAAGTGGTGAATACAGCTGTATTTAGAGGATTTCTAAATCAACTTCAGCTTAGCAAAAATGGGACACACTCCATGATTCATGTAGAGGAGAAAACAAAGTAAAAATATTGTGAGTTCAAACTTTACCCAGTGAGTTTGACAATTGAGAGTGAATGGATGATCAAAAGATTGTTGAAGAGATCCTTGACTCGAAATTTTATGTCTCTTGTTGTTGCAATTGAAGAATCAAAAGATTTGTTAACAATTTCGTGGAAAATTTTGCTCGGATCTCTACAAATCCCATGATATAATATTCTCCCATAGAGAATGCATTCGAAAATCCAGTTTCTGTGAAATATGATGGACGAAAAGTCTTCCATGGAAGAGGAAGAGGAAAAGTCTCTCATGAAAGAGGAATACGGATCGAAATATGATCACACTAAGAAAAGAAAATAGAATATGAATCTTCTTCTCGAAAAGATGAAGAGGAAGAGGTTGAGATAATGGAATCTAATTTAAGATGAAAAAATGTAAGGGGATTCGAAGTCCTAGATGTTTGATCAATTAATTGAGTTTCATAAACACTTTCCAATCTTGTAGTTAATTTAGTTAGATACTTAGATTAGTTACAGGTTTAAGCTGTTGATATAAATACTCCATCTTACCTTGATTGTATTGTTTGATTAATTGGGTGGAAAATTAATTGCCAAGAAATAAATTTAAAAATTTAAAAAGTACGTTTCACCAACAATTCGAATTAATTTAGCACACAAATTCCGCTTCTAACTTATATTATGTGAACTTGGTGAGGGCAATGTGACAGGATGCTCGTCCTTGTTGGAACTTTTTCGGGAGGTAGGGTAGGGCAAGTATGACTAGCTATGTCAACGAGTCGAGCCGAGCCCGAGTCG
>CAIGRK010081455.1:0-10197 GCA_903798315.1 Fraxinus greggii
AAAAAATTGTCATTTTCCAATTTAAAACAAAATGTAAAACTTTACAAATTCCCCATAAAATAAAATCATAATTATAAGTAACTGTTACACCGCCTTAAATTGCCCTTGCACCTGCCTTCTATTAATACTCTCGCCGCTTTTATCCCTTAATAATATATTCACACACTTTCAACTTCTCTGTGTTTCTCTGTCTTTCAACTGCAATAAAATGGATTTGGGTAGGGTGTATAAGGATTCTAGCTGGTGGGTTTTCACTTTGCCTGCATTTCTTGGCTCTAAAAATATTCTGGATGAGTATATACTTCTTGCAATATTACTGGCTTCCTTATTTCTTGCAGTTTTTACATGGGTTGTTTCTCCCGGTGGCACAGCATGGAAAAATGGCAGAAATCGACATGGGGCTGTTCAAATCCCCGGGCCGAGAGGTTTACCAGTATTCGGAAGCCTGTTTAGTCTCAGCCGGGGATTGGCCCATCGCTCTTTAGCCGCCATGGCTGTAGCTTGCAAAGCTAAGCAGCTCATGGCGTTCAGCCTCGGCGCCACCCCTGTTGTAGTGGCTTCAGATCCTCTTACTGCAAAAGAGATTTTAACCTCCCCTCACTTTGCTGATCGGCCTATTAAACAGTCGGCTAAGAGCCTTATGTTTAGCCGAGCAATTGGGTTTGCTCCTAATGGAACCTACTGGAGGCTCCTCCGCTGCATTGCCGCCTCCCACCTCTTCGCTCCCCGCCGCATTGCGGCACACGAAGCTGGCCGTCAAATGGACTGCTCCGCCATGTTGAGGGACATAGAATATGAACAGGCACTCAACGGGAGAGTCTCTTTGAAGAAGCATTTACAAGCTGCGGCCTTAAATAACATAATGGGGAGCGTTTTTGGTAAACGTTACGACCAGGCTGGGTCTAGCAAGGAGCTTAAGGAACTGAGGGGCATGATTAGAGAAGGGTTTGAGCTTTTAGGTGCATTCAATTTTTCAGATTATTTGCCATGGATTTCGTACTTCTACGACCCGTTTAGGATTGTTTCGCGGTGTGAAGAACTCGTCCCACGGGTTCGAAATCTGGTGAAGGGAATAATTGAGGAACATAAACTGAAAAATCAAAGTGAAAATATTGGTGATACTGATGATTTTGTTGATGTTTTGCTCCATTTGGAGGGTGAAGAGAAGCTGAATGAAGATGATATGATTGCTGTTTTGTGGGTATGTTCCAGTTTCATTACTTACGCATGTTGTACCTAACAAATTTTTACTTTTATGCGCATATACACTTTAAATGCGTGCTAATATCACACAAAACCAGTAGAAAAATTGAAATTGCGTTGTAAATTTGCAGGAAATGATATTCAGAGGAACTGATACAACTGCCTTGTTAACTGAATGGGTTATGGCGGAGCTGGTGTTGCACCCGGAGATTCAAAGGAAGCTGCAGGAAGAAATCGATGGTACGGTCGGGAGCCGAAACATTACAGACACTGACACGGCAAAGCTTCCCTACTTGCAAGCAGTGATCAAGGAGACTTTAAGGGTTCATCCTCCGGGGCCGCTCCTCTCGTGGGCCAGGCTTTCCACGGCGGATGTCGAACTCAGCAATGGAATGGTGGTTCCCGCTAACACGACGGCTATGGTCAACATGTGGTCAATTAGCCACGACGCGGCTGTATGGGAAGATCCATTGGAGTTTCGTCCTGAAAGGTTTCTGGCAGCCCATGGTGGGAAGGATTTTGACGTGAGAGGTGGTGATTTAAGATTGGCACCTTTCGGGGCCGGCCGCAGGGTCTGCCCGGGCAAGAATTTGGGACTTGTGACGGTGGCTCTTTGGGTGGCGAAGCTGGTGCGCCACTTCCATTGGGCGGAGGATGAGGCTAATATGGTTGATCTTAGTGAAGTTTTGAAGCTGTCTTGTGAAATGAAGTATCCACTGTTTGCTGTTACCGAGTCAAGGAAGGTTCTATTTTAGTGTGTTTTATTTTTTGGCCTTTTTAAGTAAGTTTTCTATTAATATCTATATGGTGAATTGTCTAGATTATTTAGGGGATATTACGTATCTAGGTTGTAGTTTATTATATTTGATATTTCCTAGATTTGTTCGTGTTTTCCTATGTAAGAAAGGATAGGAGACGAATGTTGGCTCCAAATTTTGAACACTTTTTCCGTGGAATCCATCCCTAGCTAGTGTTTAAAATTTATATGTTAATGATTTCTATTAAATTCTTGCTCTCTATTAATTGTTTTCCTTTCTTCAAGAGAATAGTGAGAACTAGGTTTCAAATTATCTCGTTTGGTAAGAACACAGCTTGGTTTGAAATCTTTTGTCTAATCAACGAATTTGTCAACGATCTTCAAGAGAGTGAGAATGTGGTTTCCAAGGTTTTTTTTGCGACGGAAAACCTAGTTCATAAAATCAGGAACCAAGCAAGGATCGAACACAAATTTTGAGGATTTTTGTATTCCGTATATTGATTGCGAAATTATTTAGAAATGTTGATGAATAATGTCTTCAGATAAATTGGTTGGGGATTACATGTGCTAGCAATTGCACCTATTAAACCGATTAAAAGAATTGTTGAAATAAGTTCTAATCCATTTTGATAGAATGGTAAATAGGCTCTATATATAACGATAATTGACCATAAAAATGAAATGAAAGGTTGTCTTTCAACTGTAAAATATAACTATGATTATTTCAATTATATTGAGTATTATACATGTAACTATTAGAGTCTTACATGACTGGTGATATTTATATGATTCACTTAATAAGGTGAGGGCAATTTTCTCGTAACAAGTCGGTTTTGTTAGGTTGAATTAAATTCAATGTCATTTTTAATATGATATCAGAGCAGGTCCAGTTTTGCAATATTTGGTGCACCCAATATCGATTTGTTCACAATTGTTTGGCATGATCCACGATGTGCGTGATGGGGCATATTGAAGTCCCATATTGGTTGTTGATATTTACACGATCCACTTAATAAGGTGAGGGCAATCCTCCCCTAATAAGCCGATTTTGTTAGGTTGAGTTCGACCCAATATCATTTCTAATACGATTGTAGTAACATTTCATCAGTCCTCAACCTATTACCTTTTCTATAAGAACAAGTCGATTGTAATTTTTTTTATTATTATAGTTGTGCAATCAATCTTTCATGAGTGAAATGGACGTAGAAATTCATTAGGGAATATAAAGAAATGTTCTGGACTACATCTCTTCAATCGTCAACCTATTACCTTGTCAGCAAGAAAAGGGTCGATTTACAGTTTTTCTATTATTGTTCAAGTCTGTGTGAAAGGTATAATAAAAGAAATTGTTTTAATGTTCGTTAAATTATCACATGCTCTCCATGACAATGTGACTTTAAATTTCTAGAATGATGAGATTGTGAAGTAAAACCTAACTTATTAAAGTTTAGACTTACGAAAGTTACACGATGATTGATCATATATTTTGAAAATATTCATTTCTCGTCGAGGACTAACTTTTTACTAGAGAAATAGGTTTGGAGTCCAGTGCCATTTGTTATTTTGAAGGCCACGATCGACCTCGAAGATAGGCTGTAGGGTTTATGTTCATTTGTTTGTAACAAGATCGACAATAAATATTTGCACTGGCATCTTTGACTCTAAATTTGGTATTACAAAACATCAAAGATTTGGTCAAATATTTCTAAATTAAGCCAGGTTTGATCTCCATTTTTGGTGATGATTTTTTGGACAATGTATGATTAAAAAATAAGAAATAATTTTTGGTTTACGTATTATTTTATAGGAGAATGTGTAGTTGAAAATAAATTTTGAAAAAATAGGACTCAAACAGGGGCTAAATGTACCACATAGTATATATTGTGGAAGTTCGACCCAAACTCGGATGGATTTTGGTGAATTAATTGAGGTGGGCTTTGAAAATGTCAAAATATGGACCAATGAATGATTTCGACATTTTTTCGTTCACTTCCAATGTCCCACTTGAGCGCTTAAAGTAGGGGCCTGGCGCTCGCTCACCGCCAACCCCCCGCCGCTGGCACTCGAGCGTCGTTGTGTTTCATTCGAAGATTGTTTTATTTATTCCATACATTTTTTAATATTCTTTCCATGTTTAACACTATAATTAGGGTTTGACAATGTATCCTATATAGCTGGCTCTTTATTATAAGTTTAATAAGTTAGATGATATTATAAATATAATATTATTGTATTCTTTCTTCATATTATAGTGAATTCTCATTTATTCTGCCAAATTTCTTGTGCTCTTCTGGGGTTGTAATTGCTACTTCTGATTGTGCTATATAATCTCATCCATATTTCCTAACAAGTGGTATCAGAGCTTAATGTTTGATTTGTCAGAAATTTTTTTCTTGTGATGGCAATCATGAAATATGATATTCCGCTTTTGGATTGCAGCACTAGATTCTCGTTGTGGTAGGCGAAATTCGAGTAGTGCTTGCTTAAATGGATTTGGATGACGCTTTGTTGGGATTTGACAAGATGCCCTCAAATTGGTTGATGGAGCAGAAATAACGCAAGGATCGAAAGACCCTAAAACATCTTCATCTTCATCTTTTGATTCATAATCTTCATGGCGTTTTGAAGGAGAAAACTACAGCTTCATTGTGGCTGAAGTTGGAGTAATTATACAAGACGAAAAGTCTAACTAGCAAATTGCATTTGAAGTAGCGCTTGTATTCTCATCGTAGATCATCCAACTGTTTTTAAAAAAATTATCGTTGATTTAGAAACATTGGAGGTTAAATATGATGAAGAAGATTTGGGGTTGATTTTGTTGTGTTCATTGTCCGCTTCATAAATGTCGTTTAGAGACACGATATTGTATAGCCGTGATACTCTCACCGTTGAAGAAGTGTATGGTACTTCATTTTAAAGAAGAAGATGAAGCATCTTGTTGGATTTGAGGCTTAAGGAGAAGACCTTGTTATTTATGGTGGTTATGAGAAAGGCAGTTCGAAGTTGAACTTCAATAATAAAATTTGTAACAATTACAAGAAGAAGTGGCACATGAAAAAAGATTGTTCTAAGTTGCATAATACAGAAAAATCGGCTACAAATTGGAAAGGAAAGCAACCAGAAACTTTAGGAGAAGCCTACATTGCAGAAAATTGCTACAGTGACGGTGAACTTTTGGTTATTTATGACGACTCCAAACTTGACAAGGATTGAATTTTTGATACAAACTTGTACTTTTCATATATGTACCAATCGAGATTTGTTTCGAACATATGAAACAGTTTCAAAAGGTGTTGTGGTAATTGGTATCAATGAATCTTGTAAGGTAGCTGGTATTAGAAGGGTCGAAATTAAGATGTTTGATGGGATAGTTAGGATACTTGATGAAGTGACACATATTCTAGATTGGGAAAGAAATCTTTTCTCCTTAAGTATTCTTCATTTATAAGGGTATCAGTACAATGGAGAATGTGGAGTCCTGAACGTTAGTAAATTAGCCCATGTTATATTGTAGGGACAAAGAATGTACCAGTTACATGTCTTGTAGGGTTCTACAGAATCATTGGAGACCAATCAACAGAAATTAAGTTCATTGATGGATATTCAGTTTGATACAGTACCGTTGCAGTTTAGTTTTGGGCCTACATTGAAGAATGCATCTCAATTGATTTCAAAAGTTATGGGTAATATCGCTTTGCCACTGCCACCACCAGCGGTACCATTCAATTGCTAAAGGCGGACTCATACGAGATATTAGACCTCTACAAAGGTACGAGTAAGCTAATTTAGTAGCATATCCTTTAAATGTAGTTGACTATGTTAAATCTAGTAAAAAACTTTTTACAAAAGGAGTTTGTATTGTTGATTTTGTTACATGGTGTGCTTTTGTGCTGTTTGGTGATGTTGAGTTATTTTGTGATCTTGCTACTCGTGAAAATAATTCTAACAATTTTGGTACCCAATGTAAACCTTTGAGCAATGCTTGAATTCAATCAACATTCAGTTATTGAGTTTATCTTAGTTGAATTGTGGAAGAAGTAGAGAATTTTGTTCGTTGGAGAATTTTCTTTGTTTCACGTGGTTTTTTCATGTTCTTTCCTTTTTTAACACTATAATTAATGTTTGACAATGTATAATACGCCCCTCTGTGGTATACATTAAAATTTTCATTCTCATTCATTTACTCATTTTCAACAACACATTTTTTAATAAAATAATATTTTACATCAATAACTTTTCTTTCTTTTTCAACCACATAATCTCTATCAATCTACTATTCCAAAATATATTATTCCAAAATAATTTGGTTCAAACGCACCCTAATATATAATTGACTCTTCATTACAAGTTTGTAAATTAGACAATATTGTATTATATTGTATTCTTTTTCCATATCAAAATAGTAAATTTTCCTTTCATGGTCAAAGTTGTTTTCAGGGTTGTAATTTCTACTTTATATTATGTCACATAAACTTGTTCCTATATCCTAGCATATACAATGATTTGGTCAAGTGTTCCTAAAGTCGGTATTACTAAACATAGATGATTTGGTCAAATAATCTGGAAATCAAATCGCCTTTTGCTCTATAAATTATATTCGTTAAAAAGGACAAATATTTTCATTTTTTTTTTTCAAAGATATTCTGAAAGTAAATATAAGTAATTAAAGGCGGCGTTATAAAGATTTTGATAATTTGCTTAGAGGTTTTGATCAAGATTGATGAAATATTAATTAAAAAATTGATAAGAGTTATGAATTCCATTAAATTTGTAATAAATTAAAATTTAACAGATCGAAAAATTAATAAAATATAGAATAATTTTGTCAAAAAAGGACTTAATTGGATTTTAAGTTGGACGAGCATGTTTGTTTCCCATTTTTATAGTAAGAATCCATTTTGAAATAATAGAATAATAGATAATGTGCGTTTAAAAAATGAAGGAAAATTTAAATTTGCGTGTAATATTATTTTATTGATTGTGTATTTGAAAAGAAGAGAAATAAAAATATATATTTAAAAAAATGGGTATCAAACAAGGGTTTAGAATTCTATTTTACATACAAAAAAGAGAGAATAAAGAGAAAAGTTAGCGTAAAAAATGGCCCAGCTTTTTTTGCCCAAGCCAAGTTGAGCTCAACAAAAGCTAGGTAGAAAAATTTAGACTCGGCTCAAGCCGAATCAGAGCCTCATCAAGTCGAGTCGGCTCAGTGTTTTTCTCAAAGGCAACTATAGAAATTGTTGCCTGCACACTCGCCATTTTGGCCCATGATGATGTGGCTTGTCACGAGTCTGCCCGGACTCGAGCCCATGCCCAAAATTGAGGCTCAGCTTCTTCGAGCCATGAGAAAACTGGCTCAGGCTTTCCCAGATCGAGCCATGGACCGTCCTAGTCGACGAGCCAAATGGCATACCTAATGTAAACAAAGAATAATGCTCCTTGGACAAAAGCAATAACAGGGTTTGGGATGACATGGTGGTGTGCCAGACAATAAATGGGTGCTGCGTTTTTTCTTTCAAATTGTCTAATTATGTATTGAAACGTATATCCTCTATCATTGAGCTGTCACTGTAGTAAGATTGTTAAACAAACTTCACAAATTATTGTCAAATTAATGGAGAATCGTATGGTCGATCAGAGGATCACTTTGACTGGAACACTTTTGAAAAGCATAACTATGTACTTTTTGAATATTAAGAGCGTGTTCGGTAGAGATTAAAATTGGATTAAAATTGAAAAATTAGTCGTTATTGTTGATTTTTATTAGACGAGTGAGACATAATAACGACTATATTTTTAATTTTAATTGGCTTTTAATTCCTCTCAAACAAGCACTAAGCCCCCGTTTGGATTTTGTTATTCATCATTAAATTATAATTCATTTTTTTCTAATTATACATACATTTTTAAAAAAAATAATATTACAAGTAAATCGAAATTTGTTTCCTTTCCTTTCTTTTAAACAACACACTCTAAAAAAACTTATTATTCCTATCACTGTAATAAATAATAGCGTCAAATGAGCACTAACTTTCATGCCCTTAAAAGGATCGGTTGCATTGGGAGAAAAATCCTGCTGGGTGTACATGGATTTTTTACCAGAGGTTTTACATATAAACATTTGGCTGATTCTTTTTCAGTTGAAAAAAGAAGAAGAAGAAAAAAAAAAAACAAACTGCCAATACAGGACTGTCATTTCGGCCTTGTAAATTGTTCCCCGGCAATTTACCCTGTACAAGGGGCAAAATCCTTGGGGGAATATGTAGGCATTTTTAACAGCATAGCCTAGTTTCTCTGCGTCTCCAATGATGAAATAAATGGATCTTAAACATGGTTGCAATTGGGTTAATTTTGTTAGTTTCATGACAAATTAAATTTTTACACAAACAAATAGCTCAACTGGAATTTAAGTTTATCTTGCAAATTTATTTTATATACAAAAATGAACAAGAAAAAGAAAAGCAAGATTAAAAAAGCTTCATAAATTCTTGTCAAGTTAATGAAATATCGCGTTGTTGACCGAAAGAATCACCTTGACTAGAAAACTTTTACGAAGCATTGCTATGAACTTTTAAGATGAAAGGACGGATACTAGGAGAATAAATAAGCGTTTTTAACGACATAACATAGTTGCTCTGTGTCTTAAAGGATGAATTCGACAGAATCTTCATTAAATTGCTACAATTGTATTTAAGTTTGGTGGGTTCGCGACAAATTAAGTTGTCAAGATTAATCGACGGCAAATATGTTCATTATTAACTACTAGACACTCCCTCCGAGATCTCTCAGCATCCGCAAGAGTGCTACCAATTTATCGAGGAGCAATTCAATTCCCCTGACTGCATCATCAACAGAAGCAGTAAAGTAGGACGGAACATGAACATAGGGGCTTGATTCTCTCTTTTGAGAAAATGGCCATTGAGTTACTCCATTTAGTTCGAAATAGACGAGACAGTGTAACCAATTTAACTATCACAAAACTTTTTCAGTTTGAGGGCACATTTCCCAAAAATTGCAGTCGTAATCCACAGGAAAACCCTACTTCAATTGGTACTTTTTTCCTCTTCTATCATCAATAAAATCTTCGTTTTTGCATGTGAAAAGGGCATACGCATGTTAATGTGTTAATTTCCAAAAAACTGCTGAAAATGACATTGCGAGGAGATCAGACAATTGATGCTATGATGTCTACACTATGAGACATAGGGTTTAGTCTTCTGGAGAATTGAGCATCGCACTATCAACTGTGTGGTGTGGCATGCAAGAATTCCCTGCAGAGATTTGCATGGCTACAATTATTTTGAGTTTATGTTGACATATTGTTTGAAATAATGCTATAATAATCATGATAAAGACTACGGACACTGATCTGCATGGCACGCATATAACATTTTGTTATTCGATACTGGAGGCAATAAAAAAATTATCAAATTAGTGTTTATTTGAGTCACATTATTTTGAAAGAGTGTATTCTGAATAATAGATTGATGGAAAATGTGTGATTGAAAAGAAGGAAAAATTATTAATATGATGGAAAATATTATTTTATTGAAAAATGTGTGGTTGAAAATGAGTAGAAGAACAAGAATGAAAAAAATAATGTGGATCAAATAGGGGCTTAATACATTAAATAACAAATTATCATGTATATGTCACGTAACATGATTAACGATAACCTTTTCTACAAATAGTATTGCTCTATTGTCTATTTCCTTCTTGGGAAATGGCTTTACGTATTTATGATAAGGATCATGCAGTACGTATATTAAAATTTATACAATGAATTACATAATGTTAAATGTCATTTAACATTTGTCAGTTTAAAGAACAATAAATTTTTTTATCCAATTTTTTCCCTCCACGTCATATTATGTAATTAATTATATATATATATTTTTAATGTAAAAATAACAAAATTTTTAAGGCCGTGCTAGATGTACACAATGGCAGACAGCCCTCTCACAAGGGGGTGGGACCCGCAATTTAAAAAATAGCGGGCCCATCCCCTTTGTGAGAGGGCCGTCATGCTGTACACCCAACATTTTTCAAAACTTTATGATTACAATTTGAATAATTGAGAATACATTTTTTTCTTCCAAATTCTCATTATAATGGGGTCAAACACTTTCTTCCTTCTTTTATTGCTTTGCTACCGTCTGTGGCATTTGTCCTGTAAACAACTTGTACTGAATCACCCTAATGGACTCGACACGTGTCGTGTGCCGATAATAGATACC
>CAIGRK010081462.1:0-10319 GCA_903798315.1 Fraxinus greggii
CCTCATGATGACCTTGCTATTAAGTACCCAAATTAATAAATATAGCTTTATTTGAACTATTTATTCGAGAAAAGAGAATTTTATCTAATTAAACTAATGGCTAAATTATACTAAATTAAATAATCTACTTGGGTGTTGGACAAGCTTGACGAGTTAATTTGATTTAATGAACAAAAGTATTAAGACTCAGTATTTTACTTAAGTTATCCCCTTTAATCTTGTTTCACGAGTTCAATTTCAAAATTTGTAATTTAATTAATTTTCATCTCTCAAGTTTAAATTAATCCTATTTAGTTAAGTCGATTTACTATATTTCTATGTAAATCTGACTAAGTCTTAACTAAACATATAAAATCATTTCGAAATTCAATTGATGACCAAATAAAATTATGTATATCTACCTTCTATCAAATTATCGAATTTTACTACGTTGTCTACATAAAATATTCCTCGATCGACATATTACCTTTGACAAATCAATGAATTATTGATCAAGTAATTCATACGTTAAGAAAATAAGTAAAACCAATATATAAATCAATGAATATCAAAAAACGAATGAATTGAAATTAAAAGTTCAAAAGTTAAATCTTTCATTCCAACTAGAAGAATTAGCTACTCATCACAATTAAAGAAAAACACGTAAAAAATTTAGAATTACAAGAAAAAATCAATCTCCTGCACCACGAATTCTTCCTCTTATTGTAAAGTTGCTACAAACCATAGCCTATCTTGCATATTCTTTCTCAAAAATTGTCTATGTTATTTTATGGATTTTACTATTTGTACACAAAAAAAATATACATAGTATATTATATAATATGATGTGGAGGAACTCAAACGTGGCAACACATTTGGAACATGCTACTTGCAGAATTTTTTTTCTTGCGCAAGCACCAGATGAGGTAGCATTTATCCATCGTGCGACCTCAAGGCTCCAATTTTCAAGTAATTGCATTATGGTCCTACAAGCTTCAAGCCTCTTCCATTTTGGTCCCTCAAGTTTGAGCTTTGTCAATTTGAGTCCTTCTGTCACATGTATACACATTGACCTTGATTTTTAACTTCATCAAATTTTGTCCTTAGGTTTTGATTAAATCTATTTTGGTCCTCAAACTCTCCAAATGGCAAATATTGGTCGCCAAAACTTACGTAATCATCCAATCAAAGCATCCAATAAAGTCCTCAAGAAGCTTTTAAAGTTTGATGAGTAAATCATGACCATGGTATAATTAGGTAAGTAATGAAACATTTTACTAATATGATTTGTTGGAGTTGTAATTTTCAACAACTATAACTTCTCACATGAAATTTTTGCATGTCATGTCAAAAACAAGGGGGAACGAAATCTAACAAATGATGGATGAAGTGCAACTCAAAAATAAGTGACCGTTGAAAAGAAGCTTGAATTTTGATGAGTAAATGTAACCATATTTAAATTGGGAGTAATTAAACATTTTACTCGAGTAGGATGGAGATAAAAATATTCCCATTTACCGTCTCCTTTTCTTATTTATTTATTTTATTACATATTATTTTTAAATGCAATTAAAATTTTAAAACATAAAAATAAAATAAAATGATTCAAAGCGAGTTCAAAAACTTGACCAAAGCTCCATCCCTGTGAGAAATAGGAGGGCAGAGAAAAGGGAAAGATCCATATTCCACTTACCATTTGGTAAGTAGACTGTCAAAGCCTTATTAGAAAATAACACAGGATAAACTTGTACAAAATAAAGTCATGACAAGTCAAAAGAAAGGAAATAGATGATAGATGGTAGGGGATATTCTGGACAAATTTTGCGACGAACACTAGCAGAGCTCTCTCCACATGGATTATATGCCAAACCTATGAGTTGCATTAAACATATAACATATCCATCTAAAACAAGAAACAACAAATGCCAAGCACTTGGAGCATGGACATGTATCAAAAACAAAAGAAAAAAGAAAGGTTAGCTTTCCACATGTACAGGCACATAGCTACCTATCACCCCGAGGAAAAATCTTGTGGCATGTTGCAAAGTGCACGCATCGTATTGCTTGCCACATCTAACAGCTGCAAATACTCATCCGCTCCATCTATAAGACACTGCAAATGCCACAGATGCGTAAATAAATAATAAAGTTTTACTGTAACTTAAACTTCTTCTGAAACAATCCAAGAAAAGGACGAAATGACACATGAATTCTCCACATTTAAGAACAAAAATTCTAGAGCCATTTATCGGCTCATCCTGTCCAGGATCTATTTTAAAATAATGAGGCTGTATTAGATGATAATTGGAAATACTTTGAGAGCTAGCTAGTATATATTTACATGTAAGTCTTAACTCATCAGACTCCAGAAACACAACAGAACACCCAATAACTTGATAAAGAGCTCATAAATTTCAAATCTTGAATCACCGTAAAGTAGCATAAAAAGAAAAATAAATAAATATTAAATACAACCCAGGAAGCAACAGATAACGGTGCAAAGTGCCTGCACTAAGTGAAAATATTTGAGAATAGCCACCTTATCTGCTTCAGCAAATTTCTTGCATATTCTTGCTTTCTGCTCATCTGATATATTATCCGCCTCAACAACCACGTCATACAACTGAAAAAAAGCATCTAAATTAGCATTTAGCACTAACCGTAATTACCTAAACTGGTAATAATGCAGTAACAATGAGACCTGAGAAAGCATCTGAGAAACTGGATATCCTTCGGCTATCAAATTACTCACTTCCTTGTCTGCCAAGTCAAAATTACCACTCTTACAAGCTAAAAAGAGAGCCTGGACAACCTCCCCAGGGATGACCTGATAAATAGGCATGCTGAAAGAGTAAGCATATCACTCTGGAAGCAAATTCAATTTTAAAGAAAACAAGTCATCCAATAAGAAAAGCGCTGCAATTTGCTAGAAAAGTTCTTCACATTTCATAAGATCCTTGTCAACCTTTTCTTATTCAGCATTTGGGGATAAACAGGGTAATCTCAATAAAGTAAATAATAAAATCATATCCTAAAATTTCCTAAAAGAAAATTTATATGACAGAAACGCAAAGAGGAATTCGTTAAAAGACGTTAAAGGGAGTTTAAAATTTTCCTTTTATTCCATAAAATCTTCAAAAATTTTCAAGCAGATTCTTCATCAATTAAATTTGCTCTTCTGAACACGAGTTGGAATCTTTTGAATACGAGGGCTATACTTTATATCACCAGTGGAAACAAAATGAAAACATTCATGTACCCAAATTGCATATGGTAGACATTTAAGAGAAACTTAAGCACACACAATTTTGCATCCTTTTCTTCTAGAAAGAGCCAATCATACTAATTAAAATTGAGAGAGTGTTACAAATCTTCAAAGCTTCATAAGAAGCAAAAAGCAGCTCCATAATGCAAATACCCCTCGGTAGAATTTTCATGAAACTGCTAAAAAGGCATGTGAAATTAGTAGTATCACAGGTAACAAGAGCAAAGTGGAACGCATGAGAAAGTCTTGATTATGTTGCAGAAGGAAGACTCAAATATCTGAGTGATGGAGATACAGTAAAGATAGAAATGAAATATAATTAGGATGGTAAAATAAAGCTTTATTCAAAGTATACTTATTTTAATTAGATTAGATTAGTTTTGATAATTCGATAAATTTCTAGTTTATTAGAAGTTTGCTTATTTTAGATTCTTTCAGTTTCTTGCTTTATAAATAAAAAGGCTTATTCATTTAAATATTCAACCGACCGCTCTACCACTGAGCTAATGAGGTGGGAAAGCATATGTGTGTGTGTGTGTGTGTTTTTTTCCCACTTTTTATTAATTTTAATCTATCTAGCAGCATGTTGCTAGAAAAAAATGGTTTCTTCAAATTCACCCTTGATTATATGAATAAACTGAATCTCCTCTTGCCTTAATTTCTTCTCTTCTTAGCACTCCTTTCTTTTTGTTCCTTGTGTTGCTCGTTTTTAAATAATATGCTCATGACATCACTAAGATTTCAAAAGACTTTCTTTCAAGACGAAAGCAAAAAAAGCAATAAAATAGAATACAACTAGGAAATTACTCTCCTCCACCCTGTGAATGTGAAGCGATAAAAGGGAAAAAATAAATAAATAAATAAAAATTAGGAGAATTTATAAAAGTGGATGACAACTTTTGTCCCAACCCCAGGGGAAGGGGCATATTACGAGAACAATTCATGTACAGAAGTCTAAGCATAGAACTCCTGAATCTTAAAAACTGCACAAAATCATTGAATCAACAAGGTTCCAGTATCAATAACTTACACCAGACACACTAATTAAGTCCTTGGATGAAATTGCAGATCCAAATAAGCGAGCAGCACTCTGAAATAAACCAAAAAATAAGAAATCTGATTATTCATTGATGTCATCGTTGACCGAAATATAAACAAATGAAATGCTTCATTTTTTTATAAAGTTCAGTACACTGCAAAAACATATTAACATGTACCTATTACTTATTTTCTCATGGGGAAAAAAAGCATGTCGTTAATTTTTATTGCCATACCAAATTAAAGCAATTACTGCGCACAAATCCAGAAGTGAGTTTAATTATATTAAAGAACAAACTCCTCCTGAATTTCAAAGTCATGCTCAGAACAAAGAAACTGAATGTCACGTGACAAATAATTTGCAGATAAATTATGCCGAAATGTACACCTATATGTATGTATAAGAATAATGTGGCTATTCGTAAACAAATAAATTGTTGAAAAACAAAATGAGATCTTACTTGTAGGTATGTTATTGCTCGACGGAGATCACCTTGTGAAATAGAACTTAAGGTAGCAAGAGCCTATTGTTGGACAGAGACAGTAGCATCATTACTAAAGAATTATAATACTAAATATACGACAGATCCCCCAGAAAATTAGTGAAAAAAGTATGGGCTCCATACCTCGGAATCCAAATGAAGACCTTCCTCTTTGCAAATATATAGTATGCGTGTGCTCATGATTTCTTCTGTAAGTGGCTTAAATCTGAACTTTGCACATCTAGATGCAAGTGGCTCTATAATCCTACATCAGGTGGAGTAATTACAAACACCAATTATAAATAAATTAACAGGTTGAGGAAGAGGCATCCAGTTAGGGAATTAGAAACTGAACTTAGAGGCTTCAAATTACTCAAAGTCTTTTGCACCAACAAATATTCTTTTCAAGTATGGCAAGTAGAGTTCAGAAAATATATATTATTATGTAATCTCCCCCAGGTTGTATGATGTTGATTTTATGGAAATTATGAGCTAAGAATATTTTAATTATAGAAACATGGTGTGCATGGACTTTGGCGGCATGCAAGGCATATTTACGTGTTGCAATTTAAAATCATCTAGACAATGAACTCATTTATGTGTATCAACTATCTGATAGAGCTATTATGGTGGCTTTACTAGACATTTATGCTACTTTGACTCTTCTAAATCGACTGAAGCACCCTGTTAAATAGATGTTTGACACTAGGGAAAGAGTATAGATGCTAGTCTAATATCTATATTGATCATAAACATGGAAGGAATAGTGAACATGTTTGATATGTTTATTAACTATCTTAAAAAAAAATTTGATTCTATTTACAATAGCTTATGTTAAACTTGACCCATTTTATAATAATAAAAACAGAGAAAGAAGGTGAAAAGTTACTAATATTTGCCATTTCCACGTCTGCTAGAATTTATAAGTTCAATAGTTCAGGCATGTAGCCACACTTGACATCTGCATCTAAGTCCAAGAAACGTACTTCAATAAGGGGGCTCATTTCTGTATTACTATTCTTACATTTATTATGAACTTCACTTTTGAAATTGGTTTAGCTAAGTTTTCAGACCTTCAGATACAAATCTAATATTGATAATGGAAGTATCACTATTGTGAGTAAAAGCTCACAATAACACGTCTTTTTTCATCACAGAACATTATATAATTTAGCTAAGTTTATAATGGATTTTACAATTGTTCTTATATTTATGATGCACTTACTTGACTTTTAAAATTGGTTTAGCTAATTACCAGAACATGAGATAAGAATCAAATACTGCTCGAACGTGAATTACTATCATACTATGCATTGCCTAGTAAATCTTCGCAATAACATAAATTTTTCATTACAAACAATATATGATTAGTGAAGAGCAATTACATAAGGGACTAAGAGATATCTTTCAATTATTTCTGAAGAGAAACAATGGACACCAGAGTTTCAAGTTACACCCGTAACAAAATAACCCCATCCCAGTTATCATTCTGGTAAATTTGATAACAAAATGAGTTTGGGGGAGAGAGAGGGGGGTAGTTAGAGAACTCAAGACTTACCTGCTGATGTAATTACAAATGAAGAAGAACCTTGTGACTTTTGAATATGTTTCCATAGTGCGTCGCAAGGCATTCTGCAACCAACAGGTTGTGTTTAAATTGGTCTTACATTCAATTCAACTAGCAAACATTATTTACCAATAGTCTTACCTGTGCATCTTCTGTCATTGAGTCAGCCTCATCAAGAATTATGATCTTATAAGGTGGGCAAGGATAACCACTGAATTGAAGAACAGAAAGCATCCAAATGAACAAAAAGAAGCATGTTAAGTAAAATAAGCTATGAGTTAATGTAGAAATAAGTTATACCCCTGGCGACCAGAACCTACAGCCACGGCAGCGAAGTTTTTAATTTTTGTGCGAACAACATTGATCCCACGATCATCACTAGCATTTAGCTCCAACACTCTAGACTTGTACAGTTCAGGTCTGTCAAAAAAAGGGTTCAATTTAGTAAATGGAAGCCAATTTTTTACATGAACCTTGTTTTGGAAATACATAGGAAGGTGTTCACGACTTCATTCTTTACGAAAGATCCAAATCCCAAATTGACATTGTTGCTTCCTCGTCTGATCAAGAAATTCAAAGTGGCCATCCAGTATAAAAGTCAAGAAGTAACTGCTCACAATTTTGCCAGATTTCCAGAATCAATTAAGATTCAAAGAGTGAATATTTAAGGGTAAGATAGATCAACTATCAAGATAGGCATAACTTCATTTGCTAATATTACCCAATTATCCTCATTTCAAGAAAATTCTGGAAAGCTGTTTATGAGGAACTCGTGTAAAGCCCAAATACACCATCAAAGGATTAGATGGTGCTCACACTGTTCTAATCAACTATCGTGGAACATCTAGCAGTTATATTACTGTGACTTCTCTTCCTCAAATAACTGACACTTGAAAAGAAGTAAAACATTGTAGTAATAGTATATAATCATGAATGACCCAAAGTAATAATTACGAGAAGAACGTAAAAAGATAGTACCCGAACAGCTGATGAGCAATGGCCAGAGCAGTAGTTGTTTTACCAGTACCCGGAGGCCCATAAAATAACATGTGTGGACACTACAGAATTAATAAAAATACCCAAAAATTAATAACACTGGGAAAAAAAAAAAACTGGACAAATCATGGAAAACACTACAAAATTAGTAAAAATAACCCTAATATTATTGATACTGGAAATATCAATATCAGTCATGCTGAAAAATTTCAGAAAAAACAAATAATGATTATTACATTGGTGGTCTCGAGGGTGTTGGTGAGGACTCTAACGACTTCGTCTTGGTGAGCCACGTCCTTAACTTGCTTTGGTCGACTGCAAATATATACAAACAGTAAATATACAGCGGAAACCAGAAAAAAGGAGGGATTTGATAAATAGCGAATAAGAGAGGATGGAATTGCATACTATTTTTCCACCCATGGTTGAGAGCTCTGCAACACTGGCGCCATGGCTTCTTCCTCTGTAGTCTGTGCGCACTTGAAAAAAGAAAAAAAGAAAAAGGGAATTCTCTTTAGTGTGTGCCTTTTCCCGCTTTATTATTAGAGCGAAGGAAATGAAGAGGAACTCGAGAGAAAAGGACAAAAAAAAAATGGAGAGAGAATATAAAAACAATTACTTCGCCAATTTCACTTCTTTTTTTTTTTTTCGGAAACTCATATTTGACCGCACATTTTCTAATAAAATAATTTTACACGTAAATTTAATTTTTTCATACTTTCAATTACACATTTTTCAATGAAATAATTTTACACAAACCCAATTTTTTTCGATTTTTTCACTACATCCAAAAAAATCACTATTTCAAAACACATTTTCTCAAAAAAAAAGAAAGGTCTCAAAGTGGAGCTTCGTTATTTCATTTCGAACTGAACGTTTATTGTATATTTATGTGCTTGCTTAAGATTAATTTCAAATGAACAACAAATTAAGGTCGAAGCGATTTTGTTTTATTGACGCAATGTGATAAGTATATCTTAAACAAAAAATAATATGATTTTCAATTTAATTAAAATGTATGAGCAAGCTCTCATGATAGATTTTAACTTTTTATGTATATAACTCTTTTATATTGATTGTATTTTATCACGTGAATGTATTATCGTGTTTTAATCTTCGTGAAAGAACTTCTATGATTTTTCATTACAAAATTAAGGGCAAATTTCGGTTCTTGTCTTTGCACGTCATGCTTTGCTTAATCACATACTCAAGAGAAATTTGCTTAGTTGTTATTGTTATCGTTATCATTGACGTGATGATATTCAATCTAATAAAATAATTAAGCTCACACGTGACGTAGTTAATTTGAGAAAATTAACACTTCTTGATGTTTGCGGGTTTCATTAGCTAATAAAATTTTATACAATTCAAAATTGTGTTACTTCTCTAACAGAATGTGACATGTATTTGCCAACAATCATAGAAATGTCGAAAATGGTCTTGTACAAATCGTTGGATGAAATCACATACACGAATTATAAAGGTAATTCGGTCTTTTCATAATGTAAATCAAAGGTAAAAATGGAATCACAAATATGAGGGAAAAGGACATTCAGCAATGTCATAGTAGTAGTAGTAGTAGTAGTAGAGTGAAGCAATTGTAAGAATATAAGTGCAATGATTTAATTTTTTGAACTAGGAAAATAACTAATAAACTGCTGATTGAACTTCATCATACAGGGCTAGGTGTATGTCAACGAGATGGGTTGAGACAGTCATTCCTGTCTTCAACCCATTCGAGTTTTTCCCTCCCTTGTTCTGCCTCTATGCCCACTTAAGGCAAGGTGGGCGGGGGCGATGTATAGGCCACTTGCCCTATTTATCGCTCCATTTAAATTTTGTGTTTTACTGCATGTACGTTAGGGTTTACACCCTTAGTATACATAATACCCAAGTGGCACACCAAGGTGTAAACCATGTACATGTAAAATAATTCTTAATTTTTTTTGCTTTTTATTATTATTATTTTTTTTTTATGTCTTTAGTTAACGAAAATCATTATATATTTCAATTCGTATAATAGTTCATGTTCTCTTCAGAAAAGGCTCATGAATCTTTTCTTTTTGTGTGATTGCAACTTTATATCTTGGAATGAACTTTAAAAGGGGCATATAACGGTATAAGAACATGTTCTCCATACTCGCCCCAGATAACGAGTACCTGATTATGCAGGGATTTCCTGCCCCGTTATTTATTTTGGCATATATTGCTTCATCTTCTTTTTCCTCATTTCTTCTTTCGTCTTCTTTCTTTTCAGTGTACAAATCATTATTTCTTCTTTCGTTTTCTTTCTTTTCAATGCAAATCATTAATATATAAATTTATGTTAGAATCAACGACAGTAAATGCAGGGGTTGAGCTAGGGCTCGATTAAAAAAAATGTTTACATATTAATTTTTACTTTTTACATATAAAATCTATTTAGGGAAGATTTCATAACTAACAGGTTTAGTTTTTACTAGTTTCAAATTTAAGAGATTATGTTTAAAATTTCAAATCTCAAAGTTTTTTAAATTTTATTTATAAATTAATTAATTAAACATATATTTTATTAATTAAATATATTAATGTCACAATTCCATATAATTTGGTCACAAATTCTATATAATTTGGTCGAGTCACAAATCACAATTTTTATATGTTACAAATTATTTTACGGTCACAATTCAAAAATTTTATAAGTCACAATTTGTTTATCAGTCATAAATCGAAAATTTATACATCACAATTTATTCATCGATCACAAATCTATCAAATAATAAGTCACATATTATTTATTGGTCACAAATCACAAATTTTATATGTCACAAATTATCTTACGATCACAATTCAAAAATTTTATAGGTCACAATTTATTAGATAGTCACAAATTATCAAATTATCGGTTACATATTAACAATTTTTTAGGTCATACATTATTTCTTTATCGCATATTATCGAATTTTAAGATCACATTTTATTAGTTAGTCACAATGAACCAAATAATTTGTCA